>JARJDS010039262.1:0-10385 GCA_030264155.1 Atheta pasadenae | reverse complement strand
TTTTATTAAAACTTAAAGATAATTTTTATCAAGCCGCCATTTTGTGTACTTTAACCTTAAAAAACAACCAAAAACTGTAAAAAATACTTTAACTACCCTTCTTTAACCCATAATTAACAAAACATCTCCAACTTCTTTAGTTTGTTCACAATAATTCGTTAAAAATTACAAAACTAAATAAAAATATTAAAAAGTTAAAAAAATTACATCCAGATGTCATTAGTTATAATCTAACAACACTTAAAATTCATACTACAATTTCCGCCATCAGTTGTGGACGATTTCGTGCCATCAATGATAGACACATGATAGTAATGTTCAAATAACATTAAAGGGGTTTCGGTAATGTTTGATTCCGCAATCTTTGCTAATTGCGCCCGGGCATCTCGATTTTATGGCCAATCTGTTGAGGACGCAAGTGCGCCGCATATTAAATCGTTCAAACTAAACACACCGCGGAAGTCACCCCTTTACTGCAACATACACGCTTTCATTTACGAATTACACGCCACTTACAAGCGAAACCTCAAGCTCACAATCAGCGACGCAAATTTCAGAAAGCGATGAAAAAGGAACGAGAATATTAAATAGTAAAGTTAGTCAACATATGTTACTCCAATTAAAGTAACTGAACACCGAAAATGGTGAAATTACATTGAACATCACCAAAAAGCTAAAAATTGAGGTTACGTTGTTGTGGTTCTAGAATGTTTTGAGGTTACATTGCAAATTGCGAACGATAACGATAACCGGATTTAGCTTTTCATTTTTCTGCCACGCTGCCTTCCGATCGGATCTTTACACCACATCGTCTTTTCGTTCAGCGTTCTCTTCCTTCCGGTTACGAAATATAAGGGGTGCGTTTGAGTTTACCGTACGCTTGAATGTTCACGATTCCAATAAACACGTTTACAAACGTTGTGGTGAAATATTTCTTATTTTAAAACACAATTTAAAACAAATTTTAAGGTTTGAGGTTAGAAACTGTAGTTCTAACCTCAAAACTTGATGTTTGCGTTTTGGTTATGTTGACTCTTGAGTTGTGTAATGTGTATAAATGTTAAATGACAAAGAACACATTCATGCATATCGAATTTATTCCTGTTTTGTATTCAGAGTATTCAAAAGTATTCAAAGCATTCGAAATCCACGAAATTTGAATGTCAACGCCGGATCAAGATGGCTGTGTGATGCCCCTAACTGTCAGACCCTAGGATCAACTCGTCCAAACGCGTCCGAAACGCTTTTTTTGTTTGGTTTGAGTTCAATTTACTTTAGGGAACGTTGAGAAATCCCCAAAAAAGCTTATAACCTCAAATTCTACCAAGTACAAGCTACTAACTACAAGAGGTTAGTAACAAAACGTTAGTTCCAGTTTGGTTTAAAGAAAATAAGATTATTAGTACCCAACACTAAGTCGTAAGCCATTGAAAGTTAAGTGTACGAAGAAGTAGAACGTACAAGTTGTCAATGTCGATTTGTTGATCGCTTCCGTGAGCAATTTATTTAGGAATCGGTTGGGCAGCGTTAGGAATTGATTGACCAACGGGCCGGAAAGTCGAGAACGACATGCCCCAACAAACACCAAACATCTCAAGTCGAAACCATGTGTGTTAGGCAACCTCTGATGTTGGGAAACGTCTTAATAAATCCCAATCTTTCAATTAGTACATTATGTGCTTTGATTCTTTGATTGCTAAGGATTTTATCAAGACTAAATCTAATTTGTCGTTTTTTAGATTCTTTGATGTTAATCAGCTGTACATTTTTAATTTTTTGAGGTTAATTTAATTGTCAAATATGATATAACCTTAAAATAACATTATTTGTTACAATTTGTTAGGTTATGTTTGGTTTGTAACCGTTGGGAACGTTTCCGTACGATTTAAAACGATTTAGAACGATTTAGGGCATTTCGTAGCAATCGTATTTAGGAGCGTTTAGTTAGTAAGCGACGGCAACGACAGCGGAGGCGGCAGTGGCACGTCGCGCGTGTTGCAAGTTAGGATTTATGGCTTTCTGAATGAACGCAACGACGCCGACACGACATAGCAAAGGGTTAATTTACCCGGATTAATTTCATATCGAGGGGTTGAGGGTTTGAGGATGTTAAAGATGTTTGAGGATGTTTAAGCTTTTAGGGTTGTTTCACAGCCGTCGAACGCTTATTATGATTACAGATGTTAAAACAAAACAAAAGCAAACACACTGAATAAAAAACAAAACACAAATAAACAAAAAAACAAAAACTAACAATCAGTTTAAATGATATTAAGATATAACCTTAAAATCAGTAACTTTAACCTCAAAATATTCTTAAACTTAAAGTTAACCTTAAAATTTGAACGAAAATGAAAAGTCCAATTCACAAGATTGTATACGACGTCTGCGTGATACCGTCATTAGGCATATTATTAAGGGGTGCCTTGAAGGGATGTTTTGGCACCATATGGCACTGTCCTCGTTTCGTGCTACGTTCTGCTCGTTTTCGTTTGTAATTTTAACACCGTGGTGGCGGCCGTGGTTGTGTGGTGTCATTAGCAAGAAACCAGAAAACCCACACGGTTTTTGACATTTTTAAACTGTCAAATTACACACACACATAACCTAAAACTTAACATTTTTGAAATCAACTAGTTTTTTGGGATTTTCATCCCCTTTCTGGACTTTCCAAGCTTCAAAACGTAGTCCAACTTTGCAAAATGTGTTTTACACTAGTTTTTGTTCTAGTTGAGGTTAGGTTTAAAGGATCAGTAAAGGATAGCGGTCAGTAACGTGTGACGGGTCATCAATTACCCAATTAACTATAGCTTACTGCCACTTGTGTTCACCGTTCGCATATTTGACACTATCAAATGTTGTGTAAAGTCATTGTGAGTTGAGTTGAGTTGAATGGAGATGAATTGAGGTTAGGACCGCGTGGTAACACAACTAGTAGCCTGTAACGATTAACAAGCAATGACCAGGTGTTCAGTTGGGAGCAATAAATACCAAAACAAAACTTTTTTGTAATAAACTTTTTTGGTAAAACGCGGAATGAAAGTCGTATAGTTTTATTTGGTTTTATTCGGTTGTCGGCATTGCAGGACAATGAAAGGTCATAAACAGTGACTACTGCTGAATTTTATATCAAATACTTTCATGTAGCGTAATACACGCTTCAATACGTCGGAATACTAGTCAACCCGTCGTACACAACGGAAATAGTGAATAGTTGAGGTTAGAAACGATAAAATAATGTAGAAACAGGGCAAAGGGGGTGTAATGTGTGTGGAAATTGCGGTACAAAGAAACATGGTGTGTACGGCTTGAAAAATTTGCATTTTTTGATGATTTGTCAAGAAAATAAAAATAAAATTGCTCGTCGAAATAAATTCAAAGGAAGTTTTATAGAAAGAATGTGTAAAATGTATAAAATGTATATAATGTCGTGTTATAAACAGCTCGTTTAATTTTATGTTGTAAACTGGCCATGTGTGTGTGTGTTAGCTGTCAAAAACTCGATCGTGAAAGAATTTTTATTGCTAACTACAGCTACCGTGTATGTACAAACTTAAAAAAATAGTTTATGTCTTTATTTTAGTCTTTAATCAATGTTTTTCTGTTAATTTTGTAATTTTTTTAGCAAAATTTAAAATTTTGACATTTAATGTAGGCAACACACAATGTTCAGAATGTGTATAAAGTTGCCTACAGTTTAGGTTTGAAAAAAATGATTTGTTTTAAAAACTTAAACTAAACTCGCCCGCATCTCACAACACCTGCTTCCTGCGGGTCTGGGTCCCAATCCATCAGGAACGTTTGCCGTCGCCGACACCCCCAACAAACGCGCGCAAACGTGGGGTTTGGAAATGTGGAAATGGAACGAGGACATCATTCACCGGATTACCCAGCGTTAACCTCGTTAATTGCCTCCTCGGCGTGCGTAAATCAGCGCCGCTTAAGTCATCAAGCCTCTGCCCTACGACCCGCCGCCTCCACCTCTCGACGCGCTTTTAAATCCCTGCGCAATCCTTTAATTCGTATACGTTTAACACTCAAAGTATCGATAGCATCACGTGATTTACAATCACCCGCATACGCATATTTACCGCACCGGTTTGCTGAATGTGCAACCGCCCCTCTGGAGTACAAATACAGGTCGCAAACATGTCGCCAACATTGATTGGATTCATTTAGAAAACATTTACGAGGTTTACTAACGAATAAAACGTGTTGTTTGATATTTCTTGCTTATTTTCAACGCGGTAATTGATATTATTGCAATTATCGTTGCGCGTTACACTGGGGAGGAAGTAGAGAGGCGGCATAATGTCAAAAAGGTGCTATAAAGCTTGTTAACGAAGCTCAAACGGTTGACATTTACTTGACTACGTTTTTAAACATGTTTTAAGTTTTCTTCTTTAATCTTCTGCTCGTTTCTTGTTTCTTCTCTTTTCCTTCAATGTTGAAAGCGTTTGGCTTTGACGGTGCTTAACACTCGTGCTTGGAAGATTTAATTAATTAATTTAGGCGCGCTTCTTCTTCGCTAATCTTTCGCCTTTTGCGTACGGACTTTTCTTGGTGTTATTGGCTTTGTAGCAGCGAGGGCCACTTGACAATTTGAAAATTAATATCTTCATAAAAGTCAACCCCCTGCAGCGCACAACGGCGGCGGCGGCGACGGAAGCAGCAGCTTGTTGCAGCTTGTTGCCGAACGTTCCGGCTACTTTTGCTTTATGAGCACCAAGACGCGAACAACGCGACACGAAACTTATTATATTATAGTGTTCGTACGAAATTCGTATTTCATACTTTTCTGTTTGCTGCAGAAAGGGGCGGCGAAGCAATAACTATCAAGTTACGAAGATATTACCTGCTGTGTGCGGAAGAAAACATAACCAAACATAACCGAACGTAACGAAAACGTAAAGGTTATGAAAACGGAAAGATTTTTATTAGTTTTATTAGATACAAACGCATTTGTTTTGACATAACCTCAAATTGCACGTCATAAATACATAACCTAACTTATAACCTATCACCGCTTTGTTTTTTTAAACGAAAAACGTACAAAAACCACCGGAAATTTGTCATGTTATCAATCATTATGTTTGATTGACATATCAAGGTGTCGGTTAATACGTTAATAACGTAATTTCCAAACAATCAAACGTAATTGTAATTCGAGTGTAATGCGCGTGTAATAAGCGCGTAATACCTAATTAAATTATTAACCGCCGTGCCGATAGCGTTTGGCAAATGTTTGGCTAATCCGTTCGGTAAACTTTTGCGTGTGTCAGGTGTACACCTCACCGCTTTCACCGCCGCCGGTTGCCGCCTCTCACACCCTTTAACGTATGTATGTGTGTGTTTTAGTGAACAGATGGCGCTTGTAAGCCGCACACGCCACACGTTTAATCTCATTAGTTATCGCGCCGTAACGCTGGCAGTTGTCGTTTTGTTGGTCAAACACACGTTTCCGAACACACATGCCGACACTATCGAGGAGGCGGCTATAAAAAACACGTTATCGTGCATTATCGCTCAACTATCGACACGTTGGTAAACCCACAACATTATTAAAACCGGAAATGTTTGAATAAACATGTTAAATTTTTGGTTATAATAAGTTAAAGTTCAACTAACGGTTAATAGATGGCGCTACTTGATTAAATTATAAAATGTACCAATGTAAAATCTTTTTTGTTTTATGTCAAAGCTTGGATTTGTATTTTGGAATCTTGTTCAATGCAGGCGCCCATATGTGACCTATCCAGCGAGTGACCATTTATCATTCTGCGTAGGGGTGGTTCTCATCCTTCGCAAAAGCCCGTAACCCTGCAACGCGTCATCTACCCTCGCATTTGTTTCTCGCATTATCACCTCGCGTTTGTTTTACGTAATCGCTTTGTTTGCACGTCGAAGCTGTGAAACGATTGTTGCAATAACAATTGAACAATACACATATCTCCAGAGAGGCGGCGGACAAAATACGATAAAACACCGCGAACTTGGACAATTTTGTGGTTGTGTGTCGAATCGACGAAGTTATGTTGAAAACTTTACGGAGGCAGAGAAATATTGGAGTTTAAGCCGAGCTATCGCTTCCAAGCGGGCGATTACCGCCTCCGAAGAGTGTGGATCTACACTGTAACAGCACTGGCGGTGGCTATGTGCGAACGATATCAATTTGAATGCAAAACGGTGGAGACAAACGGCGAAAGCGTCGAAGCGAAACGCAATGGTGTGTGGACCATTGGGTTTACTCGCATGAATATATAGACATAAAGGGGTGGGGGTGCACAAACGCATTCGGTCGAGTTCGCACGCAAATCGTCTTGAAAACTACCCACAAATAACATACATAAATAATTTTTGTGTTGGATAATAACACAACATAACCTTAAACTTTAAAAAAAAGTTTACAAGTTTTAAGGTTAGAAACCGTTTTAACCTTCAATGAGCTATTGATGAGTGCTTGGTGTCGACACCAGCTGAACCAATTACGCCGTGCAAATCCTTCGGCAAACCGCTTGATCCTGCTGACAACCCCCGAGTCGGTGTTTGTTAGGATTACACCTACAAAACTCTATGTGGTCGCAGATGTTATGTCGCCTCCTCAAATCGTCTTCCACACAATGCTAATACGCACACCAATAATTCCAATATAAAAAATATGGTTTTGTTTTTTTTTATAAAACCCACCCTCTCACCCTTATGTTAATTAGCTTTTTTTACTGCGGCTTTGTGCCAATCAGAAAAAATGTAATAAGCATGTTAGATTAAGGTTATGTTAACGTAACGTAACATAACCTCAATGTTAACGTTAACGTTGAGGATTTATTGTGTTTTGTCGACAATCCAATTTATGTTTGGCCACAATATGAGGGGTGGGAGTGTTCACAATGTTTTAGGGAGTTTTTCGGGGCTTTGCCGGACACAAGACAACATAAAGCATAAAAAAAATCGGTTCATAAAAAGCGCAATGTTTGTAAGTGGACACGATGTTACACTCAACTCGAACTTTCGGTATTTTTTGCGTGTATTGTTAAGGGAGGGTGGATATAATCGCTGTACAAGAAAAATGAAGGATTTACAAAGGGTCAGAACGGGCATCTTTACGCCTATTGCAATCCTTGAGGATTTGCGCTTGAATTCGTGCTTGAATTACCAAACAGATGAACATAACCTAGAACTTAAATTTTTTTTGTTTGGTAAAACTAAAAGAAGAAAGTGATCATACAAAATAGTTGATGCAGGATGCGTAGTTTGGTATCATCCCTTTGTTAACACCGTAGGGAAGAAAAGTAGTTTTGTCAAGTCATATTAAGACCGCGTGTTGACTAACACGAGTTTACGAACAGATTTCTTTTCTTTGGCGAAAGTTTTCAGGGGTGAAATTGAGGATACGACTAAAGTGTAATGACAACAACATGTCGGCACGCCAAGACACAACGTAAGTGACACACAGATGACACAAAACACAAAATATCATGTCAAGAATAACAATTTTTATTAATTTTTAGGTTAGAAACTTAAAACACTCAATTTAACCTAAAATATATGCAATACTAACCTAAAAAATTAGATGTGAGTGTTTTTAGGTTACAGTGGTTATATTATAAGTTTGAGGTTGTGTCATAAGTTTGGTTATGTTCCAAATTGTACGAAACGCACGCATTGCACGAAACAATTGAAACAATTAATAATCGAGTGTTTTATTCGCGTAATACACGACCAATTTGGCAACGCGCAACGCGTTCGTACAAGTGCGGCGAGTTTTCGAGTGCGGCGCGCATTTTAATGGCTCATTGCCGCCCCCGCTTCCAGTTGTAGCACGCGCCGTGCATTCATATGTTCGCATTCCACAAAACGAGCGCGTAACGACCGCCGCAAAATGCCTCAATTAAATTAATATGCGCGTTCTCTCCCCCTTTTCAACGCGGTGGAAAAGCCATCAAACATTTGCCACCACCCCCCAAAAGCAATACAGAACGCAAAACTCGTAAAACAAATGAAATAATCGTCAGGTTATTGTTTTTAATGTCTGCAAAGGATTTGGAGGTTAAAAACTTAATTCATTGTGTTACAGATGTCGCTACTGGTAAAAAGAAACGAGACCCGTCGAGTTGTCCAGTTTGTGGACTAACAATTACACCTGGAGATTTGGAAACGCATTTCGTGCATGAGTTAGAACGATTGTACAAAATCAACGGGTCGGCGGTGGCGGCGAGTCGAAATAAGCGGAGTCATGATGCCACACGGCCGCCGGCACTTCCTGGTGATGCTGGACCGGATGGACGTTGGGAAACTTTTCAACGCATCAAAACAAATCGTCAAGGACGTTTGAGGGTGAAGTTACGTAAAAGGAAAGCTGATGATTGTTTGGCGTGTGATGATGCGCACGCGCAACATTGTAGAAAGGTAATATTGCGAAACGTAACCTCTTAACCTCAATTTGGAGCTTTTAAGGTTTTTAATTTTGTAATTTTTAAATTTAGGGTTTTCATACGGACGAAGACGAACCTGTGGATGTTGAAGGCGATTCTGAGTTTGAAGAATGGGCAGAAGGTCAACGCCGTCGTACACATTCATTGCTTACAAGACATGCGCGTTTTGCACCTAGCAGTACAGCTGAGGGTGATGTGATTGTCGATGGGGATGATAACGAAGAATCGGCGTTTGGTCCCTCGCAATACACAGAATCCGATGTGGTGGTTAAGGATTTATCGCATAAAGCAGCAATTACAAAAACAAAAGAAGATAATACCGCCGTTCAATCACAGGTGGCGACAGTGAATTCAAGCGGTGATGTTGAGGTTAAAACCGAACAATCGCAACAACAATGCGATAGCAATGTAAGCACATCGGACGCGGAACCAAGCAGTCGGGCGCAGATGATTGAAGAGTTGCGTAATCGCATTCGACAGTTAGAAACTGAAGGTGGCGGCAGCGGTGGAGGTGACGGCGATATTCATCCGAAAGATGCGGATGACTATAAGTGTTTGATTTGTTTGGAGCACTACAAGAAACCGGTGATTTCAACTGTTTGCTGGCATGTACATTGTGAGGAATGTTGGTTGCATACTTTGGTAAGTCATAACTTGAATCACAGGTGGCGTTACATGCCGTTTATGTAAATTTGGACATGTTTTTTAATAAATTTTAATGTTTTATGTTTTAGGGAAGCAAAAAAATGTGTCCACAATGTAGTATGATCACATCACCAACAGACTTAAGACGTATCTTCATGTAAACTTAACAATTATTAGTTTACTGTGTAAAATTAACGAAATGAGTACACTCAGTATACAATATACATTATTGCACCCGTAAAAAGTATTCTACAATGTAAAACATAAATGTATTGCACACATTTTGACTTCTACCGAATTACAGATGGCGTTGTTGCGTCGGAAATTAAAGCATAAACCTAACCTAACTTAGTGAAACGATGGTGTATCAGGTTTAGAGTTAGTATAACAAATATCAAGCTGTCATAATTGTCTGAAATGTCTGAATTGTCTTTAATATCATAAGTGTCCAATGGAAACGTATACTATTTATTGTTTTAGTGGTTTAGCTCTCTGCCGCTCGCTGTTTTTGTTACAAATATTATTTATTGTTGTTATATTGATTGTCATTGATAACTGAACGTCATCGATGATTGATGTGTATAAATGTAAAACGATGCTATTCGATTATATTAATTCTATTAACTATTGTATTGTAATTAAGGCGTTGCGTAAGAAATTAACTTATAATTCGAATATATATTATATGTATTTGCTTTGTATTATAGTAGTTAGTATAAATTATTAATTATTAATAAGTTATTGTACATTTTTGACACACATTTTTAAATTATCAACATTACACACCATATTATGCATAGAAGAGTACGGGAATATGGAATTACAATGTATATTTTCTGTAGATATAATCTAATGACGTAATAAATAATCCAATGATTGCATTAATGTGAATATTTTGAGTTTGTAATTTTTTTTTAATTATTTTTTTGTTAAATTTTTGTTTAAAAAATACTGTATGTCTTATTTGTGTTGTACAACCATGTAATTTTACGCTTTCTATATGAATCCATTAAGAAAACTCATACATTTTTAATAATTTGGAAGATATTAACAAAATTCATCGAGAAAATTCCAAAATTTCAATATATAATTTATAATAACTTATATATAACCAGATAAACATTAGGCGTTTCTACATAATAAGCTACTCAATCGTATATCTTCTCTCTGATCTAACCAATTTTCTAGTCCTAAATTTTCTTTTATAGCTAAATACTTCCTCTTTAACATATGACTTAATTTAATCCATGAAACATTCCCAAAGTATTTTATTTTGACGCTTAAATTTGATGTTTGTTGAATTTTGTG
>JARJDS010039252.1:0-22965 GCA_030264155.1 Atheta pasadenae | reverse complement strand
CAGTAATCAATAAACCGATTGGGTCCAGAATACCGATTTTTGAAGCTAACAATGATGAGTTTAATAATGAGTCTATGATTAATTTAGTTTACAGACCGTTTTATAATAATCCAGAGTGTCATGACATGTAAGTTGTTTTCTATTTGTTGTTACAATTTCTTTCTTTCTTTATTTGAAGAAATTTTCTTTATTTATAGATACATGTTAGACCCAAGTGATGAAGTTTATATGTTGAGCATTGGACGAATGATCTCTGCGTTACCGCATTTTGCTTGTCTCGATTTTATTGATGATGAAAATGGCTTTCTAAGCGAACAAATTTTTATGTGCGCTGTTAATAATATTAACACTGAATTAACCAACAGTATATATGTTGGATGTAAGTTACCTACAAACTATTTTTTGTTAATTAAATTTTATTGTTCTTTAAATTTTAGTAATGTATTGTTCCGCTGGTTTATTAATCATCTGGGCTGTTGTTTTGGCGATAATGTTGTCAAGAAAACAACTAACAAGTAAAACAATTATCGTTTTATCTATGTTGTATTCGTTCTTTTACGCTCTGCATTTCATCACGTTAGCCACAGCAAGACAAATTGGTGTTGTCTCCGATACTTGCAAAATTATGGGCTACATTTATCAATTTTTATTGTTATCGTCTTTTACAGCGTTGTTTGCTCTTATTTTCGAAGGATTTTATCGTGTTAAGTAAGTTGTGTTTATTTTATCAATTACTTATTACTTATTTTATGTTTTTTGTGTTTTTATTTTTAGGAATTATAATAAGCAGCATGTTAAAGTTCGTATATATTTTTACATCGGTTTTTGTGCAGTGCCGATTGTTACAACGCTTGTTTCGGTTTTTACTAATGAAATGACTTTATCTGGTACAAATGAATTACAACGTGATGCTGCGTGTTGGTTAAAATGTAAGTTTTGTGTTTTACGTAAATGTTATTTGTGTTAATGGATTGATTAACTGACGAATGCTTTTTTTTAATTTCTAGCTGAAAGAAAAGTTTATTCGTATTATGTTCCTATTATTATAATCATTGTTTGTTGTATGATGATACAAATCAAAACGTATTTTGATATTAAAGAGAAACACAGGACTGATCCAGTATTATTTACAATTGAAGAAACGAAATTCAAAAATATGTAAGTGATTTTTAGTTTGTAAGGTTATGTTTACAATTGCGGACAATTTGAATCAATACAAGGGGTGAAAACCTGTTTGGTAAATTCTCCCCTAATAACTACCCTTAATTTAATTGTAAATTTCACCCCTTGTGGCAAAAACAAAGAATAATTTTTTTAAAATTAAATTTTTAGGTTTCGTTTGGGCGCCTACTTAAACTTTATAATGACTCTATGTTGGTTAATGGAGTTATTAGCGTATTGTTTAGAAGCACAAAACAATTTCTGGTTCGTCGTTGATTCCTTCAATTCAATGCAAGGCCTTGCCATCTTCATAGCGTTCTCGTATCACTTTTATGACGTGTGGAAGAAATTCATAATTTGCA
The DNA here is from genome assembly GCA_030264155.1 of Atheta pasadenae. Lineage (NCBI taxonomy): Eukaryota > Metazoa > Arthropoda > Insecta > Coleoptera > Staphylinidae > Atheta > Atheta pasadenae. The sequence goes on along the minus strand of JARJDS010039252.1, from coordinate 21,442 downwards.
CAACGTCACCAAGATCAAGTCACAAACCCACTCTCATGGATGTCGAGATGAAATTGATGCCAAAATAAAACAAAACACACAACAAATTTCAACGTTTCGTGTTCGTGTACATCAGTGTTCGTAAATTATTGTAGATTTTAGTGATTGTGATAACTTATTTATTTTTTGTATGTAATTTTATGTATTAAATGCTTGACTTTGTGAGTATGTAAGAAATGTATTTGTTTTATTGGTCATATAAATCAGTTTTTACTTTTGACTTAGAAAAATAGTGTTTTAGTACATCGAATGTAAATATTATTTTAAATTCAGGTGAATTAGTTGATAAGAACATTGAGTTTTTTTAATTCATCAGCACTTGGATAACTGATTTGAGTGCCTGGACGAGTGACACTATCTGATGCTAACTTGCATGCTACTTCTATACAGTTGGCGATGTTATCCATGCCCCAGTGTGATAATAAAAATGCAAGAGCTCCGATGAACATATCGCCAGCACCGGTGCTATCAACGCAGGTTACTTTCGGACACGGTTTGTGAAGAATCTCAGTTGGCTTGGATGCAATGCCGTATAAAACACCTTCAGCGCCCATTGTAAGTAACACTGATTTACATCCAAGATCTAAAAGTTTTTTTAATGCAACACGTCCATCGCTGTAAAATAATTTACAAAATTGATACATTAATTAGGGTTAGTTTGTTTGATATTGAGGTTTAGTGGAATATAACTTACTCTAAGGTTTTAATGGGCATACCAGCGAAATCTTCTGCTTCACTTTCGTTCACACAAAAAATTGTTGGTAAAGTTAACAATTCAGCAGGAAATTCTTTGTAGGAAGGAGCTCCATTCAAAATAGAAATCTGTAAACATTAAAACAAATGAAAAACAAAATTTTACTATTGCGTTCAGAATTTAAGGAAAACTTTTAACTTTTTTGACGTGTCGATTAGTAACTTACCAAAGTTTTTAAAAACCTTGCAATAAGTCATGAAAGTTAATTACATTTCAGATTAGAAGTAGATAAAAAGTTTAATTCTATAAATAAATTTTAATATTTAAATGTCAAAGTATGCAACCAAAATAACTTGAGTGAAATGTCAACTTTTACTGACACATAACCTTGAAAAACGAAAGTAAATCAAAATAAATCTAACAGTAATTTAAAAGTAAATTAAGAATATAAGTAACTTATAATAATTTTAAACTAATTAACGTGTGTATAATAATAAGTATTTGTTAATATAAGTTATTCTTACCCCTTTAGCAATACGTAAAGCACTTGTAGCAACTTCCATCTGTGTTTCCAATTGACACACAACAATTCCAGCATTTTCAATCACATTTTTACATTTTTCAACATCTTGTGAGTTTAAACTCAAATTAGCACCACTTACAATCACAATCTGATTTTCTCCAGCCTCCGACACATTGATTTGTGCAATACCAGTGCTTTGGTCTTCAGTTTTAAACACTTTACTAGCATCGACACCAAGAGATTTCAAATTTTGAAGGTAATTTTCACCATGGGAGTCAGCACCAACTCTTGCAATGAGTGTTGTTTTACCTCCTAGTTTAGCTGCAGCTACACATTGATTTGCACCTTTTCCTCCAAAGTTTGTGACAAATTTATTGCCATGGATTGTTTCGCCAGCTTTAGGCAATCTGGTTGCATAGCTATAAATTTTTTTATTATGTATATAGGGTTTAAATATTATTAAGTGTTTAAATAATTCTTTTTTATGTACAAACCTCACAAAATCAACCATACAGCTGCCAACTACAACAATACTTTTTGGATCCATTTTCCTGCCAGCTCAGCTAATGATGTAATGAGTTATTGCCACAAATGTGTTTTTATTTCGGTGCCATTTGATAAGATATTGCGAAATTACAGCCTGAGGAATTATAAACTAAATACTGAACAAACTAAAATCCCTAATGTTGTGTAGTATAGGTCATAAAGTTTGTATTTTGAGGTTAGGATTCAGGTTTATTTTAAAAAAATACAACTTTATCTAACGTTATTGTTTATTTATATTAATACAGCATTATTTGATAAATCAAGCATATTTCTGATTTAAAAAAAACTTACGAGTTGTTATAGTAGTGTTTAATTTGCACGTAAATTAAGTTTTTACATAAACAACGTAATTTTACCAGTAATTGTGTGATATATTCAAGTTTAATTATGTTTTCAATTAAAATAATTACACATCAACAGTGTTCATTACAAAAAACTATAAATTATCGATAATGTTCAATTTATAATTGAAGGAGTTATTATTTCGCATTAAAAATTTAAAAATTGTGGAACGTAATGTGACTGAAGTGAGTGAAGGTTTCGTTTCTTGTTTATTTCGTTTGTTATTATCCATAGTTACGAAAAAAGACGTAAGATGTCGCTGCATGTCCGTGCAAGCCGCGTGCGCCGTCAGAGTGTGCGCTCGCGTTCCTCGCGTTGCCGGCGCGTAGCTCGCAACCAACGAGAATGAGCCAGTGCCGAGTGTCGAGCGAGCGTGGTTGATAGCGCGTCGTCTGAAAAAATTGACAGTTCTGCGCGTGCCGTCCGAGCGGCAGGTTCGAGTTCGAAACCCGAGTGTGCTTGTTTGTTACAAAATGGCGTTCAACGGCGAAGGACCGCACAATAAAAGACAAAGGACCGAAGTGGACACAGTGAACAATCGGGTGAGTGCACGCACATCGAATTCGCAGCGAAGCGCCGCGCGCTCCGAGCGCCCGCACGTCGAAAACCGCTCGATGCGGCACCGGCGGCCCAGCGTCGTCGGTCCGCGAACCACGGCCAATGTTTCTGTCATCGTGCGGAGGAGACCACGGTGTCCCCGCGATCACAGACTCACGCCGGGTAGTTTAGATTTCAATCATGCACAGATGTCTTAGTCCAGATAATTTTACAATTGTCTCACTCGTAATCGTAACACGCCGGCCGGCACTGTCGTGCATTCTTGTACTCATACGGTGCTGTGCTGACTTTCATTCGGTGCGTTTTTGTTTTCTAATCAGATAAACAATACGCGATGGGCAAGGTAAACTCGTACAAGTGCTTTGCCCGTGTGTAGTAAGTAGTCGCTTGAAGGGCAGCAGGAACATTTGTGTTCCGTGAGCATATTGAACACATGAACCAGTTTTATGGCATGCCTTCTTTAGTGCATGGTTCTTCCGGCGTGCAAAGAGACAACCTTCATGCGCATCGTGCAGTTGTTTCTTCTCGGCTTGCGAAGAACAGCAAGTTCATGTGCAAGTGCAAGGCAACTGTAAATAATTGCCGGTGAGGGACGCACGTTTGTGAGGCTGTCATTGCAGTGCTGTTAATGCCAGCCGATTGCTTTTATCGATACGACGCGTTGCGGTTGTTGCTTTTGCACATTTAATAAATAAAAACCGATTGGTTTTGAACGTGTGTGTTGGATTTTAACAGCTTGATTGTTGAACCGAACACGCATGCACTTCCATAACAAGTCGGATATGTTTCGAATGCATTGTACAAATATAAAGTTCGTGGAACACGAAATCAACACGTAACAGGTAAAATGTCGGTCTAGGTCTAAGTAGGCGAATGCACAAAAACAAAAACAACGCGTTGACACAGCCAACTCATGACAATGAGTTAAATTATAGCTTTCTTTCGCTAATCAGTTGTTTTGTTACCAATTTGTTTTGTTTTGTTTTCAAACCACTGTGCTAGAAATAACAGAAAACTGTAATTATGTTTTTTTGTAAGATTTTTAATAACAAAATCTTTGTTTCATGACTTAATCTTAAGTTTTATTAAAATGAAAGTAAATTTTCTCGTGTCAAAACGTCGTGTCTTAAACATTACAATGTTAAATATTTGCACCCAAACTCCCGGTGGTGCTAGCTCCAAGATAAGGTTTACTACCTTTCTTGCCGTTTGCTAACATAAAAATATGATAGCAAATGTCCATATCGTAAAAATGTAGGAAGATAATGTTTTACGGCAAATTTAACTGTGCTGACGATGCATCTCGGCAACCTGCAGCACACAGCTGTATTTGTCTGCGGGCGTTTGCGTTATTACATCAATTGTTTATAATTGGAAGGCATTAACTTGTTGAAGTGATGAGTTATTTATATTTACATCATGCGGTTTTAGTTTGATTGCACTGATTGTGACGCTAAATTATAAACATTTCACATTTGAAACTTTAATTATTGTGTTTGTAGTAAATGTTATTTATAAATTCATCGGTAAAAAGTGACAGGACGCGGGTAATTAATGACCAAAACAGGAAATATTTTTGATTGTAAAAAATTGTTGATTGGAATTTAGAATTAAGATTTACGGATTAAGAATCGAAAAGGAATGATTTGTACGCGTTGTTTATAACGACGTTGACCTTACCAAGGCCGTGACTACTCATTGTGTGCAAGTGTTATTTATATTTTGTGAATATATTATTGGAATTTCTCTTATTTTCAATAACGAATTTTCGGTTTTAATTGTTGAGATTCTTATGTTTTTAAAGATTATTTTTTATTTGAGTTTAAAGTAGTTTTGTATATGTAGCTTATTTTCATCTTGTTGTCTTGTCGTTGTCATCTCGAGGTCTGCATGCAGCCTGCAGGTGTTCATGACAGATCACTTGCATTATCATGATGATACATACCGGCGGAGAAGATGGACATGATGGCAGCGGTGCGAATCAACTCCACAACTCCAAATCTTGCTGCTGTTGGCTCAGTCTGTCGCTCCGGAGATGTTTTATATTCCGAGCTACTTCATACACGTGACGTGTACGTGTGTGCACTTGATGCAAAATGCATGCGGTCCCGTGATTCAAGATATAATCGTGACTCTGAGCAAAATTCGAATTTTCCAACGATCTGCTCTTGCGCCTTGGGTTGTTATCTCTTTATGCGGCTCAAAGTCGGCCATACGCATGCTTTTCTTCGCTGTGTGTAAAGTTTACATACACACTTGTACGAGGAGCGCGGTGTGAGCGACGCTGACGGGACAAGATGATTCTTGTTTGTGACGTACACGCTCTTAAAATATGTAGTACACATGGGATCATAGCAGTAACTGAAGGTTTAGCTTGTGGTTAAACTAAACGTTTGGGATTTCTATTACATAAAAACCAAGGATCTTGTAACTCTTGCTGGAATTGTTAAGTTTTTTCTGTGTGTTCGAAGGAGAGTACTCTTGTGGTTCAAGTTTTCTAGGACAAAACATAAAATTGTGAGGCGTAATTTGTTGTACATGCTTTTTTGATTGCTCTTATTATAATTTTTTGTTGGACTCTGCATTCAACGATTCGTGCGTGACTTGTGTAATTATCTCGGTTGTGAACGTTACGAAATGATTATCACTTGCTATTATCATTACGTATTTTGAAATATTTGAAACAAGAAGGAATGTAATGCAGGCCAAAGCCAACGATGCAACTGACAGTTTGCTGATTGTTTTGCATCAATCGGAGAGATGTGGGGCTTCTGGAGATCGATAAATTCCGGTTTTAGTCAGCTGTTTGGTTCGACCACGTTCAGATAGAGAGCCTGGAGGTGTAGATGGTTAAACTCGAGCATTGAACACACTGATCACACAATCCTCCTCGGTTCATCTACCAAGGAAGATATCTAGTATAGATGTACTATTAGAGCACCGTTGAAAGTAGTGTGGAGGCCATTGCAAGCCAATCTCTTATAATTTAAACGACTCGAATCGCGTTCTTTCAAACGCGCCGTGCCGGTGTAAGTGACCCGCATGTCAATGGACCCGAATCGTTCGCTCCTCGTTTTTGTTGATGAGCTTGACTGGTGGAGAAGAAGGAAGACGTAGTATAAGCAATTTCAGTCCAGTTAAAACGATTCTGGCGCACACGTTCTCTTACTTTCTTAATGCCATTACCTACTTGGTGTTTCTGTCTTTTGCTCTTTATGTCTAACTCTTCAACTCCTTCCTCAGACCGAAGTATTTTGCCTCAAACTTTTTTTTTGTAATCTTGACCAGAAAAAAGTTTGACGCAGGTGGGTCGTGGGTCTTTCAATCAAAATAGCTGACCTGAGTGAGTGAGTAACAATTTTTTGTTTCGTATCAAGTAGCTACTACCAAACCCATCAAGTTGATTATCTTTTAATCGATTTATGTGTGTTTTGGTAATTTTTTTCTTCTTTAGATTGTTTTGATTATATAACGTTAATGCTAAGTATCCTGGTTTTGGTTACATAAAGTTTTCATGCGATGATCTTTTGTTGTTGGTTGTGTTTTGTCGTTTGTCGTTTATTCCTTTCTGCAAATGATTCTCTCGACATGGCGTGTCTTCTGTTTATAACACTTTTCTCTCACTCTTGCCGTTTTGGGGTTTCGAGCGCGGGGCCCAACAATGAGGTTTCATTGCTGGCGATGATGCTCCCGGCCGTCGTCCCGGGCTCTAATGGCTAATGTCCGCCGTTGGCTTGACGGCGGAATTTTCTGTTAATGCCGCATGCTGATGATGTGCCTCCTGTGCTTATGCAATGTGCTCGCTTTTCTGGTGCCGACGTTTTTTTGTTGTTTTTTATGTTTTGTTTTTTCTTGTCCAATTTCCGCATTCTATTAAAACGTGCTTTGTTCTATGTCTATGATATGTGTCCGTTGTTATGTTGAAACTCGTTAGTGTTAATATATACACCGATTTTTTTTATTTGTTTGGTGAATTTCTCTGAGTTTGTGATTTTAATTTTTATGAGATGTGTGATGTGAACAGGAATGTAGTTTTAATTTAATTTTTGTGGATTATAAATTTATACTCTGAATATTTTATTCTTTCGTGCTTAAGATATTGTGGCACGGCACGACCGCTATTCGCGTGGCTTTGAGTGCCTTTGTGCGAAAATTTTATTTTATTTACATGATCCGGACAACTTTTACTAGGTCAATTTTATTTTTATTGCCCACGCATTACTTTTACAATGTTTTACTTTATTGGTTGTGTTTATTAAGGTGATATCTATTTCTATAAAGTTTTTTTTTTTTGGTTTTGGTATCAAAATACCTTATTTGTCAAATGTGTTTGCTTACCTTTGAGTGAGTTTATTTAGTTTTGTAGTCATTGCTGTTTAAAGCAACTCGAATTATTGTGTTTGCACTCCTGTGTTTGATTTGTTTTTTTTTTATTTGTTTTTCTACTGCTACATCTATTTGGATTAGGTTCTGTTGTATTGGCACTGAAAACTTGGCTTTTTACACATTGAGTATGTTGTGTTTTATTTGACACACGAAAAATAAACATTTTACAGGTGAAAAAAAATCGGTCTTTTTATGAGGTTTTCTCGCTGTCACAGTGTGAATGCGTCAATGCGACACTGATCTTATCAATTTATTACCTTCACCGCACAGAGAGACGGAAGTAATCAACAAAATGTGAACAAACAGCGAATAAAAAGTGATTTGAGTGGGAACACATTAAATAATTGATGTTTTGGGTTTATCATATTTGTAGAATTTAAGCTGCTGTTTTGTGATTTGTGAAGTCTGGTGATGTGATGTATGATGAATGTGATTTTTTTGTTGTTGTTGTTGCTGTTTTGTTTGCTAAAGAAAAAATATCTCCTAAACTGGTTTCGAAGTGGATTTATTTCGCAGATTTATTTATTCATGCCCCGTGTGTGCAAATAAGCTCGCATTTAACGTGACGTTCGCGATTCCATTCCAAATGGTGGAATGGTAAATAACGTAGGCGCCACACGGTTGATGACTTATTTGTTGATTCATTCGTTGCATTAATTTTGTTCTGTCGTGGCGCGATGGGAGGCAGGTAAATTACACGCTTGCCTTCCATTCTGCTATGTAATGCTCAGCGGAGTGTGAGCGGCGGCACGGGAGCCAGCATACTTTATGCGGCCCCCAGCACTATCATAGATCTGCAATGCGTTGGATTAATTTGGTTAAGCCAATTGAAATTAATGAGTTGTATGTTTGATTTTTGTGATTAACACTTTAGTAAATATGATTTTTAGTACCAGTAGTTTATATAATAGAAAATTTCATTTTTTTTTTTTAATTTCTTCCCCCTTTCTTTCTCTTTTCTTCTTTCTTCTTTTCTCATTTCCTCCTACTTCTTATTTTCTCTTTTACTTTTCCCTTTCAACTTTTCATCTCTTCCCTTCTTTTCCTTCTTCCTTTCTTCTTCCTTTCTCCATTCCACCATCTCTTTTTATCTCTCCTTCGGTTATTCTTCCTTTCTTTCATTATTTTTATTATCTTACTCTACCTCCCTTCTTATTATATTGAAATCAAAGAAAAAGATAAGCATATCTCTGTATAATTTCAAAACGTTTATATTTTATACCTTGTTTTGTGATGTAAGGAACAATATCGTGCTTTATGGCTTCTTGTCGTTTGGTTGTTTTCGTGATGTACACATAATTGAATATGCGAGGGTGTACTGATCACGGCAAGTTTGACTTTACGTTTGTGTGTTTACCATGCACCATGGAGACACGCTTTTGGGTGCCTTCGCTGGAATTGTCGCGCTGCGAGTTTTGACATATAAAGGGGCATGGTTCTACATAAATTGACATTAGTACCAAAGCTCATCCTATTGTCTTCGTTTGTTACTATTATTGAGGTATGACACGCGAGAGCGGCGCTTGCGGGGCAAGGCAAGCGTTTAATTCTGGTCTGGCGTTAGTGGGCTGGTCTGCTTCACAAAGGACATTTGCATTCATGCAAATTCGTGTAAAGCCCCCTAACGTTGAAAGTCTCAATTATGAGGGAGGCAGGATGTGACGATTTAAAGCTCCTTTCTTGGCTAATTACATATTTGCCCATTGTTCTAATTAAATTATGTTGGTTTTCGCATTAAACTTAATGCCGATATTATTTTTAACATGATGTAATATTTGAAATACGCTTTGAACGCGGAAATTGGTAAATCTTCAAATGAATCTCCCAAATAAATATAGAAATAAAAACAGACAAAAAAATGTAGGTAATGGTTGCGATGGTAACGTGTTATTAATAATTTATATGATGGCGTTGACGTAATTCTATTTGCTGTATGTTTTTATCTGCGTCGATATTTTAGCGGCCTTTCCGGGCGAATCTTTTCATTTTTATTTCGTTTTCGCGTATTTTGTCAGCCGCCATTTTATGACCGTTTTCACACGTCCGCTATAATTCCCATTGGTGCTCGGGGTGTTACTTTTTCTGCTGTATTTCCTTTCTGGAGCATGCAGCGTTTACTGTCGTTTGGCTATTCATTTTTTGTTTGTTCGTTTGGTTCACCAGAAAACTGCCATAAGCGAGGTTTACTGCTGGAAAATTGTCTACCCTGAATAGGGGGGGGCAAACTTTAAGTACGTTTAATAATTCTCAGTAATTGCATTAAATACAAGCATATTTTTTAATAAATTTTTCGAATATTTTATATGAAAATTATTTGGAATGAAGGGCATATGCCGTTTTTCTCGGTATTACGTCACACTATGATATTTTCATGGAATATATTTTCATCAGGAATATAATGTTTATTTTATGCAGAGCTTGCGCTCAGTTTTATTGAGCTTTTAGAAAAATATGACGTTACAGCTACAGCGTTTGGATAGAATAGCATTCGGTCTTTTGCTTTACGCTCTTCATTCATGAAATAAAAGTCGCGATAACGTCACAATGTAATCTTTACATAATAGGACACAGTGTTGAAAAAGTTGGAGTAAAATTACTCGCATGTTTTGTAAATGTTGTGGCATTTGTTTACATCATGGATATGGCGATGGCGGCTATTCATACTTTTTGCATTTAAAATTTACATTTATACTTGATTCGTATAATATTGTCTTAAGCCGGGTTTTGAGGTTTCAAAGAGTAACATTTAAATATAAACGGACGTTGGATTGTGATTACCTGTCAATCAAATTATTATATTATCTTCAATATTGCTGCGTATGCGAAGCATCAATGTTTGATTGATTGCTCTGGTCGGTATTTATTCTTTGGTTACATTAACTTTTAACTCTTGAAGATTACAGCCCAAATATAATGATATTTTTCGTTTATTTCGTTTTATCGTATAAATATTTAAATATAATATCTTTGTGTTTTTCTTGCGAGGAGATGAGATGAGAAACTCGGCGGAAATTAGATTAGCTGTTGCTCTGTACGTTTAATTAAACGCGAACTCGTCGTGCAAACAAAGTGTGTGCAAAGTGAACTGAAGTTGCTTATTTGGTGGATGAGATGCAAAGGTAAAAAGATGAGAAGCAGAAATTGTATCCGGGGCTTTTCTAGATGAGCGCAATCAACTGAACTGAATGCCGAGCTGAATTATGAATGCAATATGCCCCAAACGAATAAAAGGTTTTTAATTTAGTCTGACTCGGCCCTGGGTTGGAACGCTTGTGTATTTGCGTGATGTTTAATTTTATATCTGCTGCTTTTACTTTGGTACTGTTTTGATATTGATTAATAGAAATGAAATTTAATGGGGTTGCTTGGTTGGATGGCAATGAATGCAGAATAAAGTTTAATGAAATGCATTTTTGCTTTTGAATTGGCATTGGTGTTTGGAATTATATTGAGGATAAATTGTGTATATGTCGACAGATTTTGTTGTCAGTCTATATAATGGAAATTAAAATGTTCATAAAGTGATTTAGCAATTACTGTTTACTACTTGGGAGCGTGTTATATGACGTTACAGAAAAGCAAATAGAATACAGATGTAACACGTCATTCAGAAAAGCTTGTTATTCAATGACGGAGTCGTTTAAAAGCAGATGTCTGTTTGTCTTCCAAGGTTGTCTATTTAGTTTTTCCTAGCCAAGCTGGATTTGTATGAATGGATTCAACATCTACTGCGAGACGTAGACTAAACTATGCGAGCATTAAAAACTATTTGTTTAGCTGTGAGTTTGTTTATTCAAGCCGTGTTTTAATTAATATTATTACACGAAAGTTTTTTTACGAATTTTTTAAAATAAACTTTTTTGTATAATTGTTTTTAATGTTTTACCTGGCATCTAAACCCACCAGGACCAGAATGTCATTTTTTTAATAAAATAATGGATTTTAACATTGTTTGCTCTTTGTATTACACAGGCACGAACAGTCATTAATTTTAATTACTTTTTCCTTCTTGCGTTGTAACTGTTTCTGACACATTTGCTTAATGATAATGCGTTTTTTATTTTTTATTTGGATCAATAGTAGGAGTTGAAATTGTTGTTGTGTCCTATATCATGGACTCTGTACGAAATTGGAAGTGTTTTTTTTTTATATTGACTATATATCACATTCTTTTACGTCGTTTAGTGCTAGTACCATTGTTTATAGTTTTGTTGTTTTGGGTTGAAAGGTGCGATGTGAGGGGGCTAAGAGGGTATTGACAGTTTTTCGACTAATGTGGGACAATGTTGATTGCCGGTCGGCTCCATCCGTTTTCGTCACGCGCATTACCATGCCATTTCCCATTTATCCTCATCCTTATTGTAGCGACTGTGTTTTCCCCTTTTTACTCGCTACTCGCTTCCTCATTCCCTAAATTTTCTCCTACCCCATATTGGTATGGAGCCGTGTACAGTGTACAACTGTACTGTTGGTTGGAAATATTGATTTTTCTTTGGCTCACTTGCACTCGCGACAAAACGCGTCAAAACATTTATCCTCGTTTGTATTATTTGTATTATCCTATCTATCATTACGTCGCAGTTTGCGTGGGTTTACTTGCATTTGATTTCCGCTCGGTACGTGCATCGCGTTTTCGTGAGATTATAGCCAAGACGCTGTGGCGGAGGCGGTGGTGACGGCGTCGGTTACATATGTCATGTATTACGGAGTAGTCTAGTAGATGTTTGATGATGTTGGCGGCGGCTAAATAAACGAATGCGCTTGTTTTGTTACAGGGCCACAACACCGGCAGCTACGTCGTCAGCGAGGAGCCTCGCCGAAAACGACAAGAAGAGGGTAAACCGAATCACGTTTTGCTCTTCACCATCATCAACCCCATGTACCCGATAACAGTCGTAAGTACACATTAACTATACTACAACTTACATTACCAAGGACATATCTTCGCTTTTATTTGAATTATCTTTGTGCATTAAGCTAATGATATCAACTTATCATGTTTACAACTAAGTTTAGTTTATAAGTTTAATATCAGTCGGAAAATTTTGTTACACATCTCCAATTTAATAAATGAAAGACATAAATTTATATTTAGTTACTTGGGTAGTAGTAGTCGTTAAGTTTAAAACTTTACTTGTCTCGGATTGGTTAATAAGTTGTGACGTCACAAGGCTTTCTAATTAAATTTATTTATTATGGATAGTGGACAACGTAAAGTGAAGATCTTAAAACAAGATCTTAGTTGGTTCTGCTTTAGTTCCTTCAATAAATAATACATTTCAGCACTAAAGTAGTTTATAAATTATTAAAAGCACTTAAAACAACGATAGTAAATTCTATCTTGGTTCATTTTGAGTTTAACCCCAACTGGTTTATGCGTTGGTGGAAATTTTGTAAAAAAATCCATGTTGTCTTTGTGAAACGTACTACTTGGAAAAAAAACGAATACACTAACTTGGTTATTATTACTGCAGTTTATGTAGTTATTCCTGCTCATACAGTAAATTGTCGCTTATAGAGTTTCGTTTTCCTTGCGCTTCGTTTTTGGGGGAGGGTGGTGCCGCGGTACTTAAACGAGGCTAATGAAAACTTGTATTTAACGAGGTGTGTTTGCTACCAATTTAAGTTGGGTGAGCTGTATCTGCGTTGGGCCCCACGCTCGTAAAACACGCGTGGATTTTCTCGCCCGAACCGAGGCAAATCGACTTGAATGATGGCATGAAATAAACTTTAATGAACTTGCCTTGATGACATAAATTATAATGAACCGCTGCGTTTTAGTTTGATGATCATTTTTTGTTTTTGGCAACATTTTAATTGTCTACAAGTTTGGTTAGTTGGCATTGTTTATATTTTGTGCCCTATAAACACAATAGATTTATATGCTTTGTGGAGGACCAAAACCCTTGGTTTAATATAAGTTAATAGAAATTTTAATATGTTGATTGTTTGAGTAGTATCTGAAATTACCATCATTATAAAATATTGCTGAACTTGAAATTTTCAAAAGTTCATTTGTGTAATGGAGTTTATTTTAATAAACTTTTACCAAGTTATTACTACTTTGTGTTAGCTGGTAATTGGTCTTTTGTTAAGCAGGACTATCATAAACCAAGATCTTTTAGTAAATATAATTTTCCCATTTAGAAAATACGCAGTCAAATGCCCCAAAAAGACCTTAAACTTATTATATTATAGTGGATTAATTAGAAAACTTGAAATTATATTTAATATTTATTACTGTGTGATATAATCTACATATAGCATAGTGGGTTGCATATATTTAGCATTCATTTATTTCGCATTTTCATAAATTAATTAAAATGCAATTCAACAAACAATCCAACGTGAACCTATTATAATAAATATTTGCAAAACTGTCGACTTGTCAATGTGTGTATTGATTTATTAAAGTTATTAATATGTAAATTTTGCACGAATTTATCACCGCAATTAACTTAGCTTAACTTTTCATCAAATTATCACACAAAATTTATTTGGTAATTATATTTTAATCGCAATAAAAATTGTGATAACTTTTCAAACTAAATAAAAGTAATCAGGTGGTGGTCTATATTGATATCAATTTTGATTGTGTTTGCTTTGTGGTTTTTCATGGATGATTATTGCTTATTGAGTTTAATGTTGACCTAACTTTTAGTTGTTTAGTTTGGGTTTGTTTGAACATTATTAGATAATTACAAACAAAGCCCTCCAATGTACAGTAACTAAATCGTGGTGTAACAAACAACTAACACTGTTTTGTTGTTGTTGGTATCGAGTGAAATAATGGAAATGTGAGTTGAAGTTGTTGATGCCTGTATGCCAGCACAAGTCAACGAATCGAGTATCGAGTTGAGCCGGGCTGATAATCCCATCGTATTGTATCATATTCGCAGTAATTGGAATTATATACGCTCGTACCTCGTACCTATATTTGATAACGTTTATAGTTTGCATAAAATCAAGTATATCGAAATCGTTTTTGCATTCAGTAGCGTGGGTTTGTTTGTATCAGGATTTGATAGTGATATTATTTTTAGCGATTATGCCACCGTAATTTATAGGATTCGAAATGTCCTGCGTATTATCTTTTAGGTTTATTATGCGTAACATTACAAACGCCTGTGGGTTGTGAATTTGTAAATTACAAAATAGTTTATTGTGGTTGATTTTTTTTGTTTAATTTATGATGAATTGACATAGCATTAACTATGACATCCTTGAAGTTTGTTTGATTGAAAATTTTATCTAAATTATTTTTTTGTTACAAATTTTTTGATAAATTAACCAATAAATATGCAACTTGAGGATTACAGTAGCGATGTGTACTCTATTCCTACTTGGAAACGTGCATTACCGTAGGCAAAGCATAACAAACGAGCGGTGTAGGTGTTTATAAATAGTTCAAAAGCGGCACTCGACATGTAATGTGCTGTAATCTTGCCATAGGTTGAAGCGTGGTTTGGTGAATGCGCGAGCGTTAAAAGACGCAATCAAATTTCGGCTCGACTTGCGCCTCTTTAATAACTTTCCCGACCGCCGCATGTTATCATAACATAACTGCCACGTCCACGTGAACGTGAAAACGTGCACATGAACATGAAACAAGAGTTTTCTTTAGCCTTTGTGGATGCTTGCTTATGAAGACGTTTCAGTTCTGCAATGTCTTAGATTTAGTCGTAGACGTTTGCTTTGGATTTAAGAAGATGGCAAAGAAATTTGTTCAAGATTAGTTTTAGCGTTAGTCTTGAACAGTGAACGTGATCGACTGACTTTGGACTTTACTTAGCAAAGAGTTAAACTCGCGGGCGCGAAGCGACAAAGAAACCATAGCGACTATGTCTATTTTTACTGCTTGGAACGAGAGTAGTGTGCACGGGCACAATTATATCGTGTTACAACGGGTAGATTAACAGTTTATTGTCTACATTACGATTGTACTGTCATGGTGTGTACTTTGAAAGAAAATACACGTGAAAAAAGTGTAGAAAAACGGAAAATAAAACGCGCGTTTGTTTTTAAAGTTTATGATTATAATCAAATAACTTACATAAGATTTTATAAGTAAAGTAATTTTTAAGTTCAAAATTTTCCAACTAATTCTTTTGATCTTTTACAAAATAACAAAAGTTTTCTTATAATGTGCTTTTAAAGACTTTAATCATATAATCATGAAACGTTTACGATAAACATTTGAAGTTCCGGCAATAAAATCATGTGTAAAGTGTTGCAGCGTTGTTTAACGCGTGCGGCTTTTGGACCACCTAGGTTTTTATTATTGTTTATCCATTAAAAATACATTACGTACATGTGTATGACACATTGCCTACCTAGTAAAACTTGAAGTATCGGAATTTTATAGGTTGAAGTAGTGTTTTCTTTTTGAAATTTTGTTTAAAAGATGCGAAAACTATAGTTGTTCAAATAAACACGACGGCGACGTTGGGTTGGGTTGAATGTATATTTGAACAGTTTGCTTTGTTAATTTGATTGTAAATCAACACTTCATCGCTAGTTTGGTAAGTAGTGCGCTAATGAGGAAATTTCGTTTCACTCTGTTCACTTTAGTATTATGTGAATCGGTACATTTGACACAGTTTTGTTGAGGCTTTATCTTTGCACTTTGCGCGATACTAGCGCGCGCGTTGGTGGTGAGTGCAGGGCGGCGTGGAGAGGCGCTTAAGTGCAAATGCAAATACTCTGGGAGTAATGCTAGATTTAAAGCTGATTTCCTAGAAAGACAATGGGAAAATTATAATGCGGGAGTGGATGGACGGTTTTGTGAGCGAGTTGAATGGAATTCTTTGGATGTAAATTGTTGAAACAGGAACAATCTCTTTAAGTCGTGTTAAGGGAATTAACCGGAGAATGTGTGAAGTTTAGGACTCTTCATTTTTTTAAAAGTTTTTTCTTAAAAATATAAATCTGGTCCTATTTTTACCTTTTCTCTTACTATTTATCTTCTTTTATTCATCCTCAACTTTTTCTTTTATATTCTCACTAGAAACTCTCCTCACTTTTCTCTATTCCTCGCTCTTAGTCCTTCCTCCGGACGTGTTCTCCCCTCTCCTCACTTCTTAGCTATTTACCTTACGTTCTTCTCTCCTCTCACATCTTCATTTCTTCAACCACTTCTTCACTTCTCTTCTCCACTTCTCATTTTCATTCATTCTGTTTTCTTCTTTATTCTCTTGGTTTTCATGTTTTCCTTAATACTCTTCCTAACTTTTGTTCTCTACGTTTTCTTCTACTCATATTGGTTTACTTCCTTAATTTTTCTTTCCCCTAGTTTTCTTTATCATCATCTCATGGCTTGTGTTTATGGTTTATTTTGTCTCAGTATTAATTTAATTTAAATGTTTTCGATTTGGCATCTGTCTATATCCGATAAACGTTGTCACTTCCATAATTACCTACCCGAGTAACGAAGCGATTATTCAAGGCATTGAATTGAAGGTATTGCTCGCTCAGCAAGTTATTGTTCATAAATGAAGCTGCAATGCAGCACTACCGTAAGTGGCAATTGAGAATTGAGTATTAAGCAAAGCCCGGAGCACAAATGGAAATAGGTAGCAGCAACGTTCGCGCATCACCGATCGACCAAGTTGGAACTGTTTAACTAGTCCTATTGTGTTTGCGCTTGTCTTATTATGTGGTTGCATGGGTGGATAATTGAAGTTGATACTGCATTATTATGTTATTCGATTATTATTTTCATGCCGTTTGCGTGGGCGGTTGTAGCCAATACGCATCATATTTAATGCACCTAAAGATACAAACAGAACTTGTTGTTTTAACCTGCGATCTTCCCATAATTACGTATCATTAAACAAATGTTTATTCTGTGGGGTTTAATGATACAGCAGCTAAAGCAATATAACGACATGCTTAGTCATTATTACCTTTGTTGTACAATTTTATATCATTTCATTTATGGAGTGTTCTAATTTTCTAATTTAAACTCATTGTGTTGCGAAGTAAAACATATTTTCCTGCATAAATCCAAATAGGAGTTGTTTTATTGGTTCAAAGTTGGTTTTATTGCTTTTTATCTTCGTTTTTTTTTTGTATTGAGATTTTTATTTTATACCCAATGCATCCATCAATATCACTGTGAAAGGAAATGTATTAAATGAGATTAATGCGGATTTAAAGTTTGAATCGGTTGGGAAATATGGTCGGCAATCCAGCGGCCTTCTTGTGTGTCTGATCCGCATCCTACGTTTATCCTCCTCAAACTCGAGCTTTGCATGCCGAATATTCGTGACGGTGGTTTTGCTTTTGCTTTTGCTCGGAGCATCGGCTCTTCTTGCTTGCTTGCTCCTTTCTCTTGCTGCAGGATCGGTATGTGTATTATTTGTTCGCGAAGTGGATGCAGGCTAAAGCGCGATGGATATTGGCTTTCATGTGGTAACGCTTAGCATCATCATCGTGACGGTGTGCGTCAGTGTGTTTGTCAGGCATGCGGTTATTGTGTCAAAAAGGAACGTGCTTCTCATTCCATTCCGGCGTATAACCCGGCGCCTTCACCATCTCGCTGCTATTGTGCCGCAGACCTTTTCTAATTCGCTTCATATAGACCCACGCGCGTTTGTGAACAGAACGAGGAGAACGCGTTTGAATATTGCCCGCTCGCGATTTGAAACTTGTCCTATGGGAAATTTGTTGTTTTCCTGCGTATGTGAACGTTAAATAATTAATAGGGGGGAGGTAGAGATTAGTTATAATTAATATAGACATTTGTTAATAACGCAATGATTAGATGATTAATATATTCATAAACAATTTCATTTTATGTTGCGGATTTAATTAATTTAGCGTACAGAATGCTAATTTAAATTAGATTTAGTTATTTGATGAACTAAAGCTTTCAATTTAATAATAATTTATGTGTGAATACACTACACGCGTATAATGATTTATTTTTTTGAAAAAAATATATTTTTTGAGATACATTCGATTCCGGTGCGTTTAAAATTCGTTCCTAATTCGCCGCGCATTTGCATAATCCGATTACATTTTAGAAAATTTTGCTTACACAAGGGAAAAATATACATGCACATTTCCAGACGGCGGCAGTGGACCGCGGTGTGGCGCGCGACGACAAGCCTGCACCGCAGCCAAGCAAAATAAACTTTATATTTTGTGTTTATTTAGCATTATTTAAATTTACATTGAACCTGCTTTAATTACTCAACGCATCGCGGTGGTTTTATTTGCACGGAAAAGACCACAACTCGAAACTTTTTTTTGTTGGTTTTTCTGTGCACGGGAATATTTTCTAACCAAATTTCATGTGACGTTACGATAATTAAGTTGAAAGTAATTTATGTGGAAAATGTCACAAGATTGTTACATTAATCACCACGTTAGAATCAACGCAAACTTTATAATAAACTATAGTTAGTTAGGTTTGCAATGATAAATAATGCAAATAAGGAGCTTAATTTACTTTAGATTTTGGTAATTCTATTGTTTTAAATTGGAAATTTTATAACTTATTGTTCGATTTATTGTAGTTTTTATTTTTGGAATGAAAGCTATCAAAATGGTGGAGTTATAGCGGAAAAATTAAACAAAAATTATTTTCAAGAAAACTCTCGTTGGATTTTAAATTTAAATATTTTAGTTTGGGGTGTAAATTTAAAATATCTGAAGTAGTAACTTGATGAAATGGTTTATCTTTTATTCTTATCTAAAATTTAGTGGAGATAACTTTCAAAATGGCGGCGTTATGGTAAAAAATGATAAAAACTAATTTTAACAACCGTGGTTTAGACTTTAACGTTAAATATTTCAGATTTGAGCTTAAATTTAAAATTTCTAATTTAGTAACTTGATAAAGTAGTTTATATTCCATTGTTCTTCATTATTTAGTGTTAAAAATGGCGGAGTTATTACGACAAAATGGCAATTTATCGCGAGTTATCATAAATGTTTGAAATTGAAATATTAAAATCTGTGCCTTACAGAAAACAAAAATTTGATGTTATTTACTGCGGTTATACATTAAAATGTCTCGATTTACGGAAATAATAAACATGAACGTTTCGGCAGCAGTTTGTCAAGAAATAATTCTTTATGACTTGTTAAACTGCAAACCGTTACGGCTTGGCATGTTATGACCATACAAGTTTGAACTCTTTGACACCGCCATTAAAACGAATTGTCTGCAAACTCGTAGGCCAATTTCTAGTCTAATTGCATGTGTAGAAGTACTCGCATCGCGTTTATTTCCGTCTGGCGCGCGCGGTTTCCAAGTGGTTTAGGTTTGGAAAACACGAAACATTTTTCCCTGCATATGATGCGCACATGCATCTCTCAACTAGCGTCTGTCTGCTTTGAGGCATCGCACCACTGGTTATATCATCATAAATTTTATTCAAGCGCGAAATACACAATATGCTATTACAATAATTTATCGCAATAAAAATGGTTGAAAATTTCTGACATGCTTTTCAAACACATAAACATCACCCAACGTTTATATTAAGATTATATGGCTTTGTTTAGGATGTTTATATTTAAAATCTTTACATTTCAAACTATTATCGTAAATTTACTTGCTATTTGAATAGAAAAGAAATTTCTTTAGTTTGAGGTAAAACCACGAAAAAATAATTACAACTCAATTAGAACTATTAGAACTTGTAGATGTAAATTTTTCTTCAAGTATTTGTTACACATGTGTAAATACATGCTTGTTTGTGAGTTTTCGAGTGCAGTCACACACATATTTCTACCGTTGGTTAGGTGGGTTATGTTTAGAAAGATGTGTCATGTTCTCTAGCTCGCTTGGATTGATCGCAACACCTGTCTAACAGTGGCTGACATTATTTACGGTGTGGAATTTGCATACGTGCCGACCTGCGTATGTACTACAATATGATTTAAGTTGCAATAACAACAGCGGGGTTTAAGTATAATATATTTTATTTTTTTACAAATTGGTCTATCTTACAAAACAAAAACATTGTAAATGTTTTGTTTGTTTTCCTGGCAACTAATTAGTTTGTGTGTGGTGGATTTATGGCGGGAAATTGTCGGATTATTTATGATAATTTGATTTTATATTGATATGAACATAATAGATGTTGATTGAAGAGAAATGGAGCATTTGGTAGTCTATATCCATGTCTATGGTGATGTTAGTCGGCAAGCGCCTCCCGTCGTTTTATTTATAACTTCTCGATGGTATTACACTCACTATGTGTTCCTTCATTGCAATGGATCCAAAGCTGATGCTGCCGCTGATGCCAATGTGTTCGACATTGTCAAAAACAACGAGTTTAGTAACCGAGAACGCTATTCTCGTAGAGACTCACACACATACCGCGGAAAAAATGCGTTTCTTTGGTTTTAACGTTTTTTTGTCTTAGATTTAGTTCGTTTTCGTTTTGGTTGGTTTGGTTAGGTTTTAAAGCTTTAAATTTTCTTTTATTCCGACTATTGTCTTGTATTGTTTGTTTCATCTCACATGTGTTTTGAATATTTTATTGTGGTGCTTTAAAATTTATCAAATTATTTTTTGTCACTGATTGAAATTCCGCGCGTTCAGAGTTTATAATTTATGATGTCTCTGTCTATTTTTTTATGATTATTTTGGGTTGGCTGTTTCTAATATTATATCATTTCATTGTTTGTCTCGTGGTGAAACAAAAAGTTTTTCTTTTAGTCGTTCGTTTTTCCGGCACTGCTGCTGTGCCTCTAGTGCACGCTAAATTAAACTTTGAAAGAAACGTTTGGTGGCTGCATTTGCCGCCAGTTTCAAACGCACCATTTAATACGACAGTGCGTTATGGCTTATAGTCGCCCTACTCTCTCTGTTCTGTATTAGTCTCTGAGTAAAAGAAAAAATGAGTATACAATTAATGCCACAATGGAATTCCAAGATGTTTCGGATTTTAGTTTGAACATTGACTAATTGGACGGGATGAGAGGTATAACTCTGTGTCGTCTTCATTTGTACGTAATAATTTATGATTGGTTGTTTTATGCTTGCAGCATATTTGCTAATAAAAAATTTAGAGTAGTTTTAGGTTTTAAGAAAATTCGTAAATTCAATCTTGCGTGATTTTAATGTGATGTTTCGTCTCTGCTTTGCATGCTGATGCTGATGTGGAGCAAAGAATCGATTCGAACTTTATTTAATTGCCTCATAAATTTCCATTTAAAGCGACATAAACTAAAGTTATTGTCTTTTTGTGCGTGAAGAGGGGAGTGCGGCGCTTCTTTTCTATTATCATTCGATGGCATAACCGTTTGTTGCCGCGCCATCCGTTAGTAGTATTTTATTAAGATGATATAGTCTGGCAATAAATTTAGAGGTTTTTTTTGTGTACTTTGCCTTT
>JARJDS010039242.1:0-21734 GCA_030264155.1 Atheta pasadenae | reverse complement strand
TAAATATATTGCGACACTTTGACAAGTTTCTTTACGCTTTCCGTGATCTACAGCAAACGCAAACTATGCCAACGCACAAAGTAAAGTTTTAATTAACGATATACACACTCTACACTCATGCCCATCATATATTCCGAGGCCGGAAGCGCCCGGTTTGCGAATGTTTGCAGTTTGCAACTAGCTCTAATTCTATAAACAAGCACACTGGTCGTGTATGCATTGCGGCTGTTTGCTAACGCTGCACAAAATTTTCGGAAGCGCATCCGCCAGTATGATACTATGTGAAATAGTTAAGAATATTTTGGCTATTTCCGTTTATAACCAGTTCTTGTAACAATGTGATTATGTAGGTACAAAGTGTAACGATGTAACCCACTGTCGTGCAGTGTCCTATAAATAATTCAATAAACGTTCGACCAACATTTTTTATTTATGCACTTGCCGACTAGTTTATAGCTATAAAGCATAAAATGATGTCAATCAATTTTAAGTTAAATTATCAAAATATATTTTATCCTTCCACACGATCAAAAACGGTAAATTTAAAACAAACGAGAAATAAAATAAACATCGGCGTGATGATTTTGGAAGCGTGCCAAACATATAAAACGTTTGAATTCGTTTGAATCAGACCAAATATCATCTATAGGGCGCGGTTTACGATCGTCGTTGTTACGAATATAATTGACATGGTTAAACGGAATGTTTTATTTAGTTTATTATGATTAATTTATATAAAACAGTTCGTTGTAGTTTTTTTAATAAGCTCACTCGAGAGGCATGGAAGCCACAAAAAGACCTTTTTGAAATTTTTTTTCAAAATAATTTAAAGCTGATTTTATTCTACATGTTAGTATCAAAATAATGCAAGTAGTAATTTTTTAAATCACAAACCTGTTTCATTAGTAGTTCAATTCCAGAAGCGTCCTTTCGATCCTTTCATTTTCCAGCTTTTCCGGTTGCTTCAGGCACATCCGCCTTCATTCGCGTTGAACCGGAACGAAGAGCAAATTTAGTATTCCAAAGCTCAATAAGAAATTACAAGATATTGACAGTAATGGTCCACCAAGTAGCTAAATGAAGCACGTCCGCTTCAATATAATTATGTAAATCCATATTTTTGTTTCAGACGTGGTAATCAAGCACCGATTAAAAAAGTGTGGCAGTGATCAAGTGACCCATCAGGCAAATATTCGTTGTCAAGCTGGCCCATCAATTCTGGTTTTCGTACCCGCCGCCAGGCGCGGGCGGCTCCGCCACCTCTAAAGAGAAGCAAACTTTACCGCCTGACACAGACGACAAAAGAAGCGTCTCCAAGGAACAACGGCAGCTTGATTACGACGCTGCCATCAAGGTAAATATCATTCCTATTCTATTTCCATTTTATATACGAAATCTATCACAAAAATTAGGCGTGAAAATTCAAGTATCCTAACCACAAAATGTACATATTACCTGAGGTGTTTAAGAGAACTGGTTAAATCCAATCACGACTCACAGTATATTTAAAGAATTTATTATAAAGTTTACTTCCACTTTAGATTAGTTAGACAGTTTGGTTTGAGAGCACGAGACAGAATGTCCCAGAAAATGATGAGTTAAAGATAGGGTGAGACATTAGCAAAAAGGTAACAAGCAGACGCGATGCGTATTACCATATATGGTCATATCGTAAGGGCTTATGACAACATGCATCACGTAGGCCACCTGCGATTTCACGCTCGTAAGAATTAGGGTGACGGGATGACGCATAAGAAAAGACACACGTTTAGTCACGTACACCACAAACCAATATTGCGGAGATGTTAAGGACGAGTGGATGATTTTAAGAACATTTAATTACACGAACACAATTAACAAATAAGGGCGCCACTACGGTTTAGGATTGCACCGTAGACCGTACACTATAAATTTCAAATTAAAGTCCAACTAACGAATTGCAAAGTATTTATTCTTTACTGTTCGCGTTTCGAAAGTCAACTGTCTTCATCTGCCTCACACAATGTGCAAGATAAACAATACTACCTACCACTCATACCACGCACAGGCTTACTTTTATCACAATCTTATAGACATTCATTCGACATTCACACCAGTTTACAATGCACATCACAATTGCCTTGAAAAATAAAATAGATATCTAAACACAACATTGACGGAATGTTAGTTGGTATAGTTAACAACAATCCTAGTTACTGCAATTACTGCAAGCAACTCTGCGCCAAGTACTAAATTGTAAGATTCTTATCTATTCATTGAACATACAGCGTGAACATGAAATAAATCTTGGGTAAATATAACTTCCATAATATTTAAAATCAAACAAACTATATATATTTATAACAACAACAGTTTATTGTAAATCTTAATTTAATTTCTTATGTTTAATTTAACATTTTTTAGCCTATATTTTTATTTAAATACCAAATAAATGGAAATTAAATTCCAACCCTTGGTATTAAATATAAGGAGCGGTTGACCTGGAAAATTTCCAAAACGCACGCATACAAGCTGCGAATATCTTAACCATTGAACCAACACTATGTTGCGAGTTGGGCCAAGTTGGGCATACCGAAATGCCGCAATCGTCGTCGCACCACAAAGATATTGTTGTCCTGGCGCGTGGTGAGCTTTACCAGATCGAAGAGCAAACAGTTAATAGCGATCAGTGGTGCGGCACGGTTGCAAACCACCCGGGTTGAAAACGTTGCATTTTCCATAAATTAAAACGTGAACAAATCGAAATTAAGTTATTTTTGAATAATTTTTTTACAATCACAAAACCATGTTCGGAAGTTATTTTTCAAGTATTAAGAGAAAACTTTGTGGAATTTTTATAGTTGCACTTCCTTGCGCTTCATGAAAATCGTGATAACACAAAGTCCTGAGAGGTAATTTCTTTTTAATTCTATATTTCGACTATTTCGCAAAACTTACGAATAATAAACAGTTGCAGTTTTGTTTTTTAGTTATGTATTAATATAGTTTAGAGCTTAGATAACTTTTTAATCTTTTGAACTATTGAAATGCTAAAGTATTGCCTGCAAATTATTTTACTTTTATTTTACTTCTACAGACTAAAGGATGCGCCGCAATGCAACTTATAGAAAAACTCATCATATTTTTTATTTATTATTTCCATCAATTACTTTGTAAATGCTTACGAGAACCAGCAACACGAAAAGCAAATAGCAAAAGGAGCAAAAGCGTCGGTAAAGTCTCTGTTTAATGTCGATTAAGTCTCGATAAAAAAAAATTCGCACATATATTGTTTGGCTGGTTGCTCGCATACTATTGTTGCATTTTTTTATCTTGTTACCACCCCCAAATCACAGCCATTAGGTGTAGCGTAATCGCGCTTAACAACCGCCATCATTTTCACGAGTTTCAACTAGTAATCATTAGCTTGCATTATCTGCTTGTGTGGCATTAAATTACAATTGCTAATATAATAGTTTTAAACAAATTAAGGAACATCAACGCTCGCAACGCGAACAGTGGGAGTGTCGCCAACTCGACCACGACTTGTTGCAACAACGTCACACTGAGCGTGAACGCGAGCGTGAACAAAAAGAAGCCGACAAATTGCACAACACCACCGAAGATCAACACGTTGTACACCATTTGCCACATCAGCAGCAATCAGTTCATCATGAAGACTTTTATCATCACCATCCAAGCACGTAAGTTTTACTTAAATTTAATTATTGTTTTACTGTGCTAGTAAGGGTAGTGACGTGCGACAACATTGGTTATAGTTCATTAAATTAACGACTATTATAAAATAGAATAATAAATAGGTTAGGTTAAAAGTTTGGTTAGGTAAGGTTCCGTACCTTGTCAATAGCAGGCGCTGGACGTAATTATCGCATCAAATTTAAATTTTGGTATTAAAAATTGGTTTATAAATTTTAAAAAAAGGTTAAAATAAGTAACAAATAAAAAGCAGCATAATTTAGAAATTGCAATAAAATTAAATATCGCTAATTCTTGGTTTTAAAGTTCCTAATTGCCATCTAGTGGTAACGGTTTGAACGATCCAATATTGAAGAAACTTTTTGAGTTTACTGAAGTTTACCCAAGTTTACCGCAAAAGGTTTCAATTCCATTCAAACGTTGCTAGCAAGTTGTTAGTTTTACCTAACAGATGTCGCTAAAGATATTATAGTCTACTCTAATTCCACCTAATATCCCCTGAAATTGCCTAAACAACCCCTAATTCCTGTTTAAAATTGATCACATTGACAACATTAAAATAATTTACAAAAATGTTTAATTAACTGTTTAACTAATTGGTTTTAATGATGAGATTTGACATTTGAAGTCTTTTTTATAATTTCTACTTTACCTCACTTTGTGTGAAGAAGTTACGGTAAAAGTTAATGATACCAAATGCGGCTCCAAAAAGCGATGATACTGCATTGAGTCTGACGACTGCAGTGCGGCCTTCGTTGCTGCCGCCACTGCTGCCACCACCGCTGCGGAACCGGCGTCGTCGATAGTCCTTGACGTCAGCGTTACACAAGCCGCATGCACACACCGCACCACCACTTGAACATATGTCTTCGTGTCGGGGGCAGTACGTTGCGTCATCGGCCGTTGTCAACTGAGCATCACAGACAACACTTGAAAACATCTATTTCCCCTATCGCCAGACAAAAAACACAACTTTCATAATAAACTTTATATAAACTTAATAAACTAAAATTCAACTTAAAATGTTTGCCTTTTGGAATTGATAGTATTCTGATACAAGGGATTTAATTGATCTGTAAGAACGCTTATTTTGTTATCTGGGCCGAACAATCAAATTAAAAACGTTTTGACACTATTCGTGTCAATTAAAGAATAAAAACATTTTGCATATTAATAATAATGTTGATTAAGATGCAGATTGTATTAGCATGGAATGACTGATAGTGTTGACTTGTCGGTCAACTACAGGTTACAAGAGTAGAATGCTCGCTTGGATGAGTTATCGATTTGTTTCTACTTTGTACGCCTTGTGAATCTGAGTTTAAAACAGCAAACTTAACTATGCGAGTAATTTTGACGTCTAGAACTTTGTATTTGTTTTTTAAATTTATTCTACATCGTCATGTGGAGGTAGAGCCCAATTGTAATTGATCAATCATCAACTGGATTAAACGTTGTAAATATTTTAGTTGGTTGTTTACACTCAGGTTATTTCAGCGCTGAATTATATCGAAACATCGGAATTCTCTTCGTTGCTGTGGGTGAAGCAGAATGTATGGATGTTTTTTTGTGCTATAAATAAAAATGCGGTAACATTACTACCACACAGTAGCAGGCAGTAGTAGGGCAACACCGCTCCGCCCTGATGCCACATCGCCGCACAGTGTGCCGCTTGACAATTTACCAGCCCACGCTGTTTTCTCAATATCCTGACACTATTATAAAGAGAAACATATTGTTTTACGGGTAATTTAATTTGTAAGGTTGAAATTTTGCTTCAGATTTTGTCTTGGGTGATGATTATAACAAAAATTATATATTAATTATTGTTTCTGTATGAGATTGTATATTGGGTTGCCTGCGTTACATGTTTTAAGGCGCAGCAAAGAAACGATTTTTTTATTACTATAATTATTTAATGAATAAAATAATAATAAAATATAATTTACGCGGTACTTAAATTGAGCCCACAATTTATTGAAACACTTTAGCTTCATGTTGGGTTTCTTGCGTGGTGATTTGTTTCTTGTCATTGCACTGTAGCCAGTTTTGCTTCAATATTAGTTGCCTATAGTACTCAGCTGTCAAGTTGCGATGTTGCAAGTAATTTTACTATATAAGAATATTCCCTACACAATGTGTTAACTTTAAGAATCAATTATTTTGAACTGTTTGGCGTCCTAAATAATGATTAGTCACACTGCGCGCCGACGCTATACTTTATTATCGGACATCGATAGTTTTTTTTTTATTTTGCGCTGCACGTAAGACCGCGATCTTCTTTCAAAAGTAAAGCAATTGTGCAGTAAATTGAATCACACAAGAGAGTACGTTCAACTTTACTTACTTTATTTACTAACTCAACAATTAACCCCGAATAAGATGTAGGTGTGCCACTGCTTTAAAATAATAATAATAGCCAATAGCATGGAAATTGAGGAATATCAACAAAAATAGAATGGCGTTTGCGGGGAGAACGTGGGAAAGTCCCGCATTCCAGTCGGGAAAAATGTGTTAGTATGCCACAGTAGTTCGTGCACGACCGGCGGTCGTCGGGCATTTCGCCGCAGTGACGCAATCCAGCGTGTGCTCACAAAGGCCTTCGCCGCCTCCCTCGCGCGCGCCGCCGATCGAACACAGCGCCCCGCACTGTGCCGGCGAACTCAGTGTGCCGCCTCTGGATGCCTCGCGCGATTTTCCGAACGCAGAAAATGTTGTGACACGCGAGACGCGCCGCACGGATACCGTCCGCTCGCAATCCAGCCGCCCGCCGCGAATCGATGGCAATCCGCGACGCAATGCGCTCACCCTCACTTTCAAAATTCGGCATCAAGCGCCGAACAACGCAACTCTTTTCTATTGTCGCGCGCCGTGTGTGATATCCGCGCGATACCAACAACAAAAAAATAATAAACTGCGACCACGCATCGTCGCGCTAATTAGGATAAAATCAACCAAAGTTTAAACTACTTTCCCTTTAAACTTAATACCGACCGAGAGTGCTATTATCTTATAATATCTCACAACTAAACTAAATTAACGAGTGCACAAAACAGCAATAAAATAAACCGACGTCAATAAGTAATAATTACTACTGTCTACCTACTGCAAATGATAGCTACCAATCGCAATCTGTCCGTATGCCGTATTATTTCGCGTTTGCGTGTGCTTTCGTTGCCATTCGACGGATTTTCTACAATTACATAATCGCGATAAATTCGAGCGCGATAATAAATTAAAAATCCCCCGATCGACCCAAAGGGGCGTGACGCGCCATCCCCCTGCGACTCGCTGCGAATAAAAATCAAATCCCCGAGTGCGAGATTGCGAAACAATAAATAACGCACGAAATTATGCTAAATTATGCCTAATAATTCGCCCGACTCGATCTTACACTCTAGTAAGTCATGAATTCTCTCTCATCCACTAACTTAAACACTAATTTTACCTACTGATTGTTATTCTTTGGTTTTTACAATTATGACTGTTAGCTATATATGTCAGAAATTGTGAGCTTTTGACGAATGATATGAAATTGTTCTTTTTTGGTTCTCATTCGTTTTCACTTGTTATATGATCAGTGTTACATACATTCTACCTATTCTATCGGCGCAAATTTGGAACTTGGACCAATATATCGGCCCAATTTCTAATCTTGCACACCTCACATCCGTATACAGTTAAACAGACACGACAATACCAAGCTAGTGCCTGACTTTCATTTGTATTAGACACAACTATAGTATGTTTATATATATATATGAAACTTGTTTAAACTTTAAACTTGTGTCCGTAGTAAAGTATTAGCAAAGTCGGCCCTGCATCTGACGAACCGGTAGTTGCATCAGTTGCATCAGTTGTATCTTGTGCGCCCAATACCAGTCTCACAATGTCGCAGTTAGTACTTTGTAATTCGAATAACGACAACAACAATAATAGCAATGATAATCTTAGTGAAGATTCATCAACGCCGCTCACCATTTATCGGTAATTACTAATTTCTTCTCTTCTTAACTTATTATTACTTATTCCAATTTATTTATTTATTTATTTCAATATTGATTTATTTACCTTCAAATTTATGTTTGTCGTTTTACTTTATTGTTCACTTTATTCTCGTCGAAAATTCAACCAACATTTTGTTTTATTTTTACCTAATTTCTATAATTTCCAACATTTTAATTGCTACACACCGTGTGTATACAACGTGTATTTGCATGAAAGTATAACTCACACTCAGAATCAATAAGTAATCACACATTGTAGGTATTATGTAAATAAATTGCCTTTCTCTCTGTTGCTGAAATCAAAGAAACATACGACAAACTCTTTGAAGGACTGGAGGCACACGCGTTTTACACTTCCACACGTACATATCGTACCTATAAACAAAAATGGCTTTTAAATCACATTTTTCACTTTCTGCTAATTTTAATTCAATTTTACAATTAGTACAAAGCTTAATCTTGTGGACACACTTTGTTTTTTCTTGCAAATGCTTTTATTACGATTGAATTACTTCAAGTACATTTTGAAAATTAATCAAAACAAAACTTGGAATACCACCCCGTACGTATGAAAACGAGATGGAATTATTCGCGCTGGAAAACAAGCTTAACTTTTCGCCTTTCCTTGCCTAGCGCGGTTGCAATACCACTCAACTTGCGGCGAGAACTTGAACGCTGACCAAACTTAATACACGAAAAGTTCGCACAGTTAAGGTGGTGGTAATGGTGGAGAGGCGCAAGGATGGAAAGGATGTCACGCTATGACGTCAAGCGGCAGCAAAACGCGATTACGTTTGACGACCACCGCAGACGCTGCCACAACGCGCCATTACAATAAAGAGAAGAAAGCTAGGGGTGAGATAATGAGCGTGGTTTTACTTTACTTAACGACAACACCCAAATGTGTTTAATCGTGTGTAATACATCTAAACGCAAGCGCAAATTCAAACAAAACTTTGATTACTTACCATTGCTTCTGAAACATTTCATCCGAAGAAGGAACCATCCGCAATGACTACTTGTGTACATTATTTTAATCATTAAATGCAAATATTCTAAAACGGGTAATAGGTGTGCTCGGTATGAAGTCAAGAAACTAACTAAATTTTATTATCAAGACGATTTACAAAGTAAACAACATGAAAAACAAAACACTAACAAAGCCTACTCGTACGGCGTTGTTATTTCGCCTACAAAGCCTACTCGATTACAAACAATCTTCGGATTCCGAACCTTCGTTTGAAACAACTGAAATTAAAACAAAAAAGTTTTTGTATTATATTGTGGTCGACAACCGCGATACGTAGGTGGTAGGTAGGCAACCGATCGATAATATTTCTGGGAAAACACCCATTCATTTCCCGTTCACTTATTTCCATTCAATAAGCTGTGGTTAACCTTACAATTCCTGGTATAAGTTTACACCCCCAGTGTTGACATGTTTGCACAATATCTCATTGTGGTACTGCCGCAATTGCAATTGCGTCAAACTTAACACCTCCGGTTCGCCACCCTCCCACGTCATCGTTTGACGTGTTGTCTCTAGTCCCACTCTCAAAACAAATACACATGCAGTGCACATGTGAGTGAGAATGTTTTTACCCTTTCGCCTCGGGGGTGTAAAAGCGTGCCCTCTCTTCAATTCCATGTCTTCCATTTCTCACCCGGTTCAGCTGCTGACATTGATTAATTACGGCCACAAATGTTACCTTTAATCCTCAATATCTTTCAGTAAATTTTTTTTGTCTATTCACGCGCGCCATCTTGTAATTTCTGAACATTTACCGATAATTCGTTCGTTTGCATTGTGTGGGCCTGAGCATTCGTTACAAACATTGCCGACGCATGGAAACACGCCGCCGCTGTAAGGATAAAACATCAACGAACATTTACTTCGATCAGTTCTAGTTCAGTTCAGTATTCAACGTTAACGTAAACGTAAACCTAACCTAAACAAATCCGAAAAGATTACTAAAAATAACAAGTTAAGACTGTAAAGAGCGCGTAGACATGACGATTTGTGACCTCTGACTTTAGTCTAGTCTAGTTAGACTAGCAGATTTGTAAGACAGTTGTAAGGTTTTGCTAAACCGCAAATAGTATCCAATAAAGCGTTCAACACATTTAAATGATGAGCTTCGGCTCATACCAAGCGAGTAATCTAACGAGTAAGAACCGTAACATTTTTATACTGATTGGCACTGGAATACGCACAGATGCACCAATGGCCATTTGGTAACATAATGGTAGCCATTTTTATCTAGTAAAACATACTACTACCCTTTTAGTCTTAAAGTTTCTATCTAGTTTACTACATCTACTGTTTGTGCGCATGTCACTACCAGATAATCAGTAATATTTCGATTCAAACATTTTATTTTTCTATTCAATTGTAAGTCTGCTTTAATTCATCTATGTATTCAGTTTATTTGTTTGCATATTTGCGTTTTAATTCTTTAGTTGAATAAAGATTTAGGCGCGTAGTTAGTCATGTTACGTTGCATGCATGTTCGCAGGTGTCGCGCGCCGATAGCAAGTCTCGACTGTATGGAGGAGTTTAGCGCCGGCAGCGGGCTGAGCGCGCTGGCGGACCGCGACGGGCTGGGCGGCATGGGAGGCGGCAACATCACCAAGGAGCAGTTATTGCTCAGTGGATTGACGCACAGCACGCCGGCGGCACCACTCGCCCTTTCCCGACAAACGTCCGTAACGCCTGGATTGCGTTATAAAAACCTGGGGAAAAGCGGGTTGAGGGTTTCCAACATTGGACTGGGTACATGGCCAACGTTTGGGCCCAATGTTACTGAGGAACAAGCGGAGCAAATTATTGTTTTGGCCGTGGAAAGCGGTGTGAATGTTTTCGATTTGTCAGAGGCACATTCAGGCACAAGGGCCGAGGTGGAATTGGGAAGGATTTTACAGAGAAGAGGCTGGAAGCGGACCAGTTTTATTGTTACAACTAAAATTTATTGGAGTACTCGGTAGGTGGTTTGTTTGAAGATTGATTGCTGAGTTACATGCTTTTGTTTTGGCGTTTCACAGCTCGGAAGAAAGAGGCCTGTCACGTAAACATATCATCGAAAGCGTGAAGGCATCACTGGCTCGTTTGCAACTCTCCTACATTGACGTTGTGATTGTTCACAAGTCCGACCCAATGTGCCCTATGGAAGGTCTGTATTTATAGCCGGAAGTGCAAACTGGGCAACTTATTCTGCTGATTGTTTCTAGAAATTGTGAGAGCCATGCATTACATCATCTCTCAGGGTTGGGCAATGTACTGGGGTACTGCTCGCTGGTCTCCAGTGGAAGTCATGGAGGCATACACCAATTGTCGACAGTTCAATTGCGTCACCCCCATTGTGGAGCAAACTGAATATCATATGTTCTGTCGCGAGAAAACCGAGCTGTACATGCCCGAATTGTACAATAAGATTGGGGTGGGATTGATGGCTTGGTCGCCGATCTCTATGGGCATGACCCAAGGCAAAGAAGACGCCACCATTCAGTTGTTCTCACGGTCAAGCTTCCGCAATCGTTATAGCACGTTCTCTTGGTCGGAGGACGAGACGAATGTCATTAATAAAGAAAGTGCAGGCAGCGGTGGGTATGGAGGAAGTGGCGGGGGCTGGATGAAATCAGATAGGAATCAATCGGAAGATGGCCGTCGGCAAACCGAGCGAGTTAGAGAACTCAATGCGTTGGCGGAGAAAATGGGTTGTACCTTGCCTCAGTTAGCGATTGCGTGGTGTTTGAAGAACGAATCCGTTCAGTGCCTGCTTCTCGGCGCTATGAGTGTTGATCAGTTGTACGACAGCATTCAGTCGCTGCAGGTATGCTTTAAATTGTTTATCAACTTACATAGCATGCCAAGACATTGTTTGTGTTGCAGTTGGTGCCGAAATTGAATTCCAACATGATGGCTGACATTGAGCGCATCCTCGAGAACAAACCCACAAGGCCACCGATGATTTCCACCTTGGCGCTTAGATGACAATCAATGTGCCCCCCTGGGGGCTCCGTGAGCGGCAACCAGGGAGGCACAAGCAACGCAGACAGTCCCAAGGACGACGAATTCAGCTCAACGGGCGGTGGTGGAGGCACAGGCGACATGGATAAGGATCAAAAGGCGCAGTTCTGCGAGATTCAGTGACAAAAGGCCGGCGAGTTTGCAAAAACTCGTAAAGTTAAGACGCCTGACTCGGTGGGCGGCTTGGTCAGCCTGTCGGAGCGGCCATTGTATCGCGAAAAGGTGCGCTGGTCGTACAGCCCAGACGAAGGGCCCAAGTGCACCATCGAAACGCTGCTCGCTAAAACGTCGTCGAATAGTAATAGCCGACGCGAGGGCGGCCGCAAAGGTTCCGACAAGATGGCCACAACGCCTGTGCAGGTCTAAAAGCCAACCACCAAACACACTCGTGTTTCGTCTCTCATGCAGTAACGCTTTTCTAGGGAGTTTGAAATTTGCAGAATTACAGAATTTAAAACATAGCGACAACTCAATATTCGGCCAAATCCAAAAAAAACGAACTAGACGTCAGCTTAAAACTCGTAGTCGCGTGATGACGGTTCGCTGCTTACGACACGTGTGCATTAATTAAGTACATAACCTCTAATAAGTGCAATTTATATTCGCAGGTGTCATTTTGGGTGTTCGAGATTTAGGATTGTAACAAGCATTGAGGTATTGAGAATGGGGCAACATCCGAGAGCGAATGGGGCCGCCGTTATTCACTTTTTACATGGCGGTTGCATATTGCAATGACAATAAGTCGGCAGATGGCGCGCGCGCCCCGCAAACCCAAAAATATTGTAGTATAACGCCGTTATTACTGAGAATCGCGCGCCCGTAGTTAATTGAAAGCGAAAATTGAACAAATTGCAATCCACGCAACTAACTTTTGTACATAACTATTTATTATCATTATGATACACTGAAAACTATTAACGAATATATAGGTATGAAGCATGTTTGCTATCGACTAAGATGATGAATCAAACAACCGCCGGGTCGAGTGTAATTTGCATACATTGCCATAGATTACAATTTGTCGCCTTGTTGAGAAAAAGTTATATTAATTAGATTAGGAGTGGGGAGTCTTTACAAAACGGTGCTTCTTTCAACGACTTTTCCACTTATTCCTCCCAAAAAAACAAAACACATACATAATAAGCAATTACAAGCAATTTTTCGCAAACTAACGCAAACGTTTTAATTATGTCAATTTAATAATGAATTAAACGCAATAATTTCGATGATTGACGATCCGAAATATGAAGAAAATGCTCACGCGCAGCGTTGGCGCTGCCCCATGTTTGTTATCATTATTCTAACCTCTAAAACCACATTAAACGTAGTAGAATGAATAATTCACGAAAATAAAATAACAAAATACCAATTTTGGTGATTGATAAAATCGCAATGATAAGCAAAAACAAAAAATTTGTTGACTCTTTGAAAATTCTATTAACTTGTTCTCGTTCTTATATACATTATACTATTATTATACTATTTAATATTTAAATATAAAATAACACATGAAATATATGATATGATATATAAAATTGAAGGTTGTTTAATTGACGATGAAGTGAGAAGAAGTAAAGCGCGAGAATTGCACGATGGCCGCCTGAATATGCCACTTTCCACAACTCACGTACTCTTCGTGCAGCGCATGAAATCAACAAAATGTCCTTGCAAATTGTGATTATAATTATTTAATACTTACTTGAACACATGCATGCGCAAATAACAAAACGTATTGCATAGGTATTACATTGAGATAGTTATTATGATATAGTTAATAAAATATGCAAAGCATTATAAATTATGATACGCATCAATCTTCTGACTTTGATCTCTTCTTATTTAAACAATTGATAAATAACAAATTAAAATAAGTAAGCGAATTAAACAAATAATTAATAAAAATTTAGTGAGGGATTAAATGAAGAGGAAAGAAACAAATGCGCCATCTCATCTTGTTTGTACATACATACACGCCGCCGTACGAGCATTTATTATAATTATTATCGATTGAAAACCAAAACAATAAATGATTATAAAACGACTAATTTGTTGAAAATTATTTTTACCATTCTTACCACTCTTTACTCTATTAATTATCCAAGTCATCTGATGCATTTCCGCGTAATCGACTGTTATTTAACGTGCTTAACGACGCGCTAATTAATTATTAAATTGTTGGTACACAGTGTGACGAATTGTGATTTGTAAGCAACTAGTTACACTGCAATGACAAGTGACAAATCACCACGCAAGAAACGCAACATGAACTAACATTAAGTTAAACTGTGTTGATAAATTAAATGTTTATTATTTCATTCATTAAATAATAAAAATAAACGCCTTAAAACGTGTGGCATAGACAACTCAATATACAGTCTTATCAAAAACATATAAATTATAATATAATTTTTTTTATCAACACGCAAACTATAGGTTGATAAAAAAATCATATTTTACGTGTTAAATAATATCTAAAATAATATATTTCACTATATATAAGCTTGGCAGGGCAAAATTGTTAAGCAACACACTGTGCGCCGACGCAGTAAACATTTTGCTGTCCTGGCCTACTAAAAGAACATTATTTACTAATTAATAAATTTTTCGTTGTTAATCGGTTTATTGGATCTTAAACGATGTGTGCCGCGTTTCCACCACACCGCCTCCGCCGGAGACAAGTTGTAAACCACATAATTATATTCAATGTGTGGCGGCTGTTCCACTTTGTAATTTGTTAAGTTTGGTGGTACAATGACTTCTGCAACTGGTATATTTTGGCGACAGTTATGATTTCGTCTGTCTTAATTCAAAAACTCACCGTTACTAAGCTTTCCAGCGATGACTGCATTAATTGTCATTATGATGATCGCCACCAAGTTAATCGACCATTTAAATTTGCAGCGCATGCTGCACGCGTTTTATATTAAAACGGTACTCGATTACTTCAAAAACAATAACGATAACAGTAACGATAACACCCGCGCAGCTTCTATTGTTCTTTTCGCACGTCAACACTCAGCGAAAGATGCGTGCCAGCAGCAACTTGATTTTTTTCGAATTTCACGCTTGCAAGAATTGACACGTGTGAGAAACAAATTCAGTTCGAGTTTGAGCTTCTCACCACACAGTTTACTTAAATATTAACATTCAAAGTAATAATGCTCCTACCAATACACAGTAGATATGGGAGCAGTTAAAGCAAGTTAAAGTTAAAGCCCCGTATCAATGTGGAAAATTTGTTCAGTGACATTGACAGTGCAAACAAACAATTGACAATCGGTTATTGACAATGATTGACAACAAGTTGAAACAAGCGCATTAAACTATAATTGCATAAGTGTCTCAAAACGTGTTTGATTTCATAAGGCATCGACTGGCATCGGCACGATACAAATGTATGTAAGTAATAAGTGTAATAAGTACAGGATGTAAGTAATTGTTTTATAATTGTTTCACTGCGCTTGCGTGACGTTGTTGTTTTTTTACACTTCAAAGCAACATTAAAATAATCAATTCTGCCATAACATAATAATTATTAGAAACAAGCTATTAAGGTGTAGGCCGTGTACAGGGAATGTAGTTTTATCTTTCGTTAACAAGTAAATCAGTAACAATTTGTGTTTAAAATGATTAGGTTTGAAAAACGATGAGTGTATGTTTAAATCTAAGAGGGCGCCACCTTCCGGTCATATGCTTTCTGCCAGATCTGCCACACGCACATGCCAAACACACAACCCGACGAGCAGAAACAATAAAACAAAGCAAGATACTCGAAAACTCGAAATATTACGCGTGTTGTGTGGAGTGAGTGTGTTGAATGTGTGTTTCGTGTGTTTTGCTCGGTTTGTCCGCCTAGGTTACTGTTATCTCGCGCCTCTGGTGATTCATAAGATCGGCATACAAGCTTAGACATCTCGAGACATTTCGTTATCGCCCGCTCTAGACTGGCTGGCCATTCAACAAAAAACAAACAGTGTTGTTTAGTGACCACCTACTACTTAAAGCGCATCTGTTTTTTGTAATAAACGAATCAGCAGATATAATGCACTCGCTGGAGCGTGCCGCGTGTGTTCCAGTTGCATCGTAATTAATTCTACCTTTTCCAACCTAGCTGTAATTGTAATTATAATTACGCAGAGGCGCCTGCACGCAGCCAACCGCTCGTTACATTCATACGCGATGGAGTTGTGAGCAACGCAAGAAGGATAAACGCCTTTGATATGGCCGATATCAAACACGAAGGCGGCAAGTCTTCTGGCAATGGCCCCCAGTTGGACGAGCCGCCCAACTCACGGCTCTTCATTGTGGGGAGTAAAAAACTCACAGAAAGTGAATTCAGAGAAGCGTTTGCTAAGTTCGGCGACATTGAAGACATCTGGATGGTGAGAGATAGAAGAACTGGAGAATCAAAGGGTTTGTACTTGAAATATTCCTTTAGTATTTTCAATTTTTTTAACACTAATTTTTAATTGTTTGGGTAGGAGTTACATACATCAAGTATGCCAAAACAAGTGAAGCTGCCACTGCATATGAAGCCATGAATGGGAAAACTATGCATGGCTCTGATAGACAAATCAAGGTTATGATTGCCTCCAGGTAAATAATTTCATGGTTTCATTTGTTTACTATAATAAAATTGGTTATATAACATTTTAGCAGGAATAAAGGTTCACAGAGAGAGGAAAATGAGGATGAAAAGATCCAACGTCTTTTTATTGTCGCGCCGAAAACAATGACAGAAAACGATTTAGAAAATCATTTTAAAGTCTATGGAGAAATTGATTATGTCAACATTGTGCGAGATAAGGAAACGCGCGAAAGTAAAGGGTTTGCTTATATTAAATACTATAAATTCTCACATGCTGCTAAAGCATATGAGGAGTGCGATCGAAAATATAAAGCTGTGTTTTCCGAACCGCGCAAACCTAGTATGAAGCGGTACACAAACACGGAATTTTCGGAACGAACAGTGAACAGTTGTCCACAAGATGGTTACAACAATGACAAATGTTATAGACTAATGGTGATAGGCAGTCCTTATTTAACTGAGGATCAATTGTGGAAGTTGTGCAATATTGTTCCAGGTACTGTGAACAATGCGGCGATATAATTTGATTCCCAATAAAGAAATAAATGTTCTAGGTTTGGAATACGCTCATTTAAGAATTGAAGCGGCTAAAAGGCGCGCCATCGGCACAGTTGTTTATTCGTCAAAACAATGGGCAACATATGCAGCTGAAAAACTACACGGATTTGAGTATCCTACTGGTTCCAGATTAATTGTTAAACCCGACGGAACTGTACCTCGAATCGATTCACCGCGATCAGTAGGTAATGCGCGCATTGGGGGTGGTGACACCCCTACAAATCTTATCCAGTTAGCTGAAACCATAGCTCATGCAACGAGTATAATACAAAATGTTGGACTTGCAGGTAAATACAATAAAACTTTATTCTTAATTCTAAATACTTAGTAACAATATTTAATATTACAGTTGGTGCGTCAAAGAGTAATACTTTCAGCGCGGATATTCCTAGTATTGACAATGCAGATATTTGTAGTGTCAGACTGCCGTCGCCGCAGCCGTTAGCTTCAATCGATGCTGAAACCCAAGCACGTTGTTTCATCGTCTGCACACCGCCGCCTCCATCATCAGCCGTTTTACGCGACGTATTTTGTCGCTTTGGTAGTTTAATCGAAGTTTATCTTTTAGCGAATAAGAATTGTGGGTATGCCAAATATGCCAGTAAAGAATCTGCAGCTGAAGCAATTAAAGTAAGGTTCTCTTGGTAACAGTATGAATTTATTTAACTACGAAATGCTATTGTTTTTAAATAGATATTACACGGTGCTGATGTTTGTGGTGGTCGAATAAAAGTGATAAAAGCCGAGGAACGCAACGAGCAGTCCCGAAAGCGGCAGCGCACCGACGAATAAAAGTTGTAAGTTGTAACCTAATCAAAAAAAGCATACATGTTTGGATGTGGACCAAGTTTTTATTGACGAATGTAATCCTTGCGCGCAAATGTGACAAACGTGAACGTTTGCATCTGGTGATTTATCTGTGATATTTGTTTCCATTAGGTTTATACAAAACGTAACACATACACTTGTCGCTCACAAAATGGACAGATTTTTACGGGACCACGGACTTAAACCAATAACATATAAACTCTCGGACATGGACTTTAATTAACTTCCAACAACTAGTACTGACTGCTACAACTTCATGAACCCATTCATATTCATTACAAACCAACCAAGTGCATTGTACAAATACCATTTAGATAAAAAAGTTAAATTTTATATATTTAGTAATAATTTGACGAGTAGTGACAAATTAATGAAGTTTTTAACTTATTGTTGAGACCTCTATGACCAATCTATGCACAATTTTGAACAGATTTATATTTTGGACAATATTTGACCTGTTTTTCAACATTAGTGATGTGTAGTATAGTTGAGTGTTCCATATGCCTTTTATATGTAATTTATATTTAAACATGTTTATTTGAAGAAATGTACAAGATATATGTTTATTGAGATATAATAAATTTGTAATTTTCTCTTATATTGCAATTGTTTTTAAGTTTGATTCACTGTTTCACCTGTCAATTATGTTCGCACTGCTACCACCAGATGGCGCACCGATCGCACATTTGGCCAATCACCGCGGCATACTGCGCTGCGTACGGCACGTAAAGCAGTTGATGGTTTACGGAGTGAGTGCCAGCGGTGTATGCGAGGACCCACCCAAGAAAATGTACGTATTTAAAGCATAAAAAATTACGCTCGCCTTTAAGGAACTTCGTCCTGCAAACAAATCAGCTCTTCACGATTAAATCTCCATCAACTTATTGCTTCTGTCAGCATTACCGGTTTTCCGGGTGGTGCGCGTACGCGGTTGAGATGACGTCCGCTGACGCTGCTGCGTCGCTGGAATGCTAAAAATGGCAGCTTTTCCATAAAAATTTGTGCATAATTTAACTGTACATCGCTTACTCGCGTTGAATGTAAACACCCTACGCGAACATTCACCTACAAAACAATATTAGGACTCCAGCGCCCTTAAATACACATAAAAGCTGAGAAAATCGGCAGTAAACACCTTGCAGCACATAAATTCCAATCGCGTTTGTGTTATTCGTTTTATCATTGCTTGCTACAAATTGTTTTCGTCGGCGTTGTCCAGTATGTTGTTTAATAGTAATATAACACTACGTGACAATTTATCACTATAAGTGTTCTTAAGTTAGCTACAATTGACAGTATAATAGTAACAAGTGTGTTGTTTGCAGATCAGCAAAGAAATTCCTAAAAAAAGTTCAAAATGCAGACCATCAAGTGTGTCGTGGTCGGCGACGGTGCTGTGGGTAAAACTTGTCTGCTGATTAGGTTAGTATTGAGCTTTGTCTAGACACAATGCTTAGTTACATTATGGCTTTGTTATTTAATGCTTGTTTGTTAATTTTAGTTACACCACGAATAAGTTTCCCTCAGAGTATGTACCGACTGTATTTGACAATTATGCTGTTACTGTTATGATTGGGGGAGAGCCATACACATTAGGACTTTTTGATACTGCAGGTTCGAACAAAAATAATAAGCATATTGGGTCAGTTCTGATAAATGTAATATTTTAGGTCAGGAAGATTACGATCGTCTTCGACCGTTAAGTTATC
The DNA here is from genome assembly GCA_030264155.1 of Atheta pasadenae. Taxonomy (NCBI): domain Eukaryota; kingdom Metazoa; phylum Arthropoda; class Insecta; order Coleoptera; family Staphylinidae; genus Atheta; species Atheta pasadenae. Next base: position 2,321 of record JARJDS010039242.1, on the reverse strand, counting down.
CACAAACCGACGTCTTTTTAGTATGTTTTTCTGTCGTCAGTCCGTCCTCATTCGAAAACGTCAAAGAAAAAGTGAGTTTTTATTGCAAAATTATGTTAAATATATAAATATCTAACTTGGATATATTCTTTTGTTTTAATGATATAGTGGGTACCAGAAATAACCCACCACTGTCAAAAAACTCCCTTCTTACTAGTAGGCACGCAGGTGGACCTGCGAGATGACAACTCCACAATTGAGAAGCTCGCCAAAAACAAGCAGAAGCCCATCTCCATTGAGCAAGGTGAAAAATTGGCCAAAGAGTTGAAAGCTGTCAAGTACGTCGAATGCTCAGCGTTGACGCAGAAAGGCCTCAAGAACGTCTTCGACGAGGCTATCCTAGCGGCTCTAGAGCCGCCAGAGCCAGTTAAGCGCAGGAAGTGCGTGATATTGTAAATGCTTTCAGCATTTTTCTTTGAAATTGCGTTTAAAACACTAAAAATACACTAAACTAGAGCTCTATGACTCTCAAAAGAAACATAAAAGATAAAAAACGTGGCAAAGATGCAAGAAAAACAAACAAATAAGTAAAAAGAAGTATTGAGCATATACTATAAGAATAATACATTTAATAATTAACGGTAAGCAAATAAACAAACAAAGCGTCATACGAGACTACAACTTCCTTAAAAAAACAAATAGCACAGAGGATAAGTCCAAACACCAATAATATTTTAAGTTTTTGAATATTTTTGGAGCGCGTTTGATTAATTCTTTAATTATCGAAAATCGCCACTTTTGCAAGAAGTTTGGGGATTAACTTATTTTAATTTATCAAAGCTTCGTTTCCTTCTTACGGTTTTGGGTTTTAGCTTCATTTGGGGTGGAACACATTTGTAATCATTTCTACTTCACAATGGATAATATCTAGTTACAAACATTTCAATTATTATAATGTGCTAGGCGAGTCTTCCGATTGTGACTTCTTGCGCACGCGATTTTCGACTAACGCGCATTGACGAAATACAGAAACGCTCAAAATATAAGTTAACGAAGAATATAAAATGAAACAATGATAGCCGAAATATAATAAAATCAAGGTCTAATTTAATTATATTGTTTATACTCAACATACATAAAATAATGAATGTGACACCTTTTGTTACAACATTTTATAACACTTAGAAAAGAGGGTGGAAATTGAGGTATGAGCTTATAACCGTTGCAATGCATTTATTGTATGTGTATTATAGTGGGTTTCCGAAAATTTTAGAGACGAACAGAAATGAATCGTGCATTCTAATACCTCATGTAACACTCGCGTCCCAGACTGTCGATGCAATGCAATCGATTTATTTGGTGCTGATGTGCATTTTAATTATTGGATGAAAGATGAAATTTACATATTTTAATTAAAATAAGTCATGTTTCTTTTTCCTGACAAGATCAAACTTTTATTGTTTGAGTGATGTTTTGAGAAGAGAACTAAACATAAACAAAATGGTTGCCTTCGTATTAACAGTGTAAAACATATATATAATTACTATTACGATTCATTAACGATTATTAACGAATTAAATCAATCAACACAATGTCGAGAGCAGCGACCCTTTGGCAGTAAACATTTTCCTTAATTCTTCTTCAATTTTAGTCGTAAAAATATAAACAGTTTGTTTTGGGTCGAAATTAAAGTACGTTAGGAGCACGCCAGAGCGTTGGTTTCATAATGTGTAATTATTTATATTTAATTTAATGTTGTAAGTTCATTGATACTGTTTCTTTTATGAATTATGATTAACTATACTATGATATGATATATCAAATTTCTAATAACTTTTATACCTTTAGGCGTATGTAAATAATAAACATTGAGTGGATGCTAAGAAATAGTAGTTTGTTTTAATTGATATAAATGTACTGGTTGTTATTCTTATTTCTTCTTCTGTTTGGTAGTTTGATGCAATTTTAAACAAAGGCAACCAACATCACACTACGGAGCTATAGAGAGATTGGAAGGAATGGAACGATTGGAATTTCAATTGGTCTGAAAAAAAAGGCCAGCAACACACGAACAGTAGATTTTTATATATAGAGAAGATTAAATTAAATTTTAGTTTATAACTTTAATATAATAATTTAATTCTGTTTTGTTTATTATTTTATTTCTTAAAACTTACAGCGTTAATTGTGAGGGGAAAGAAAATGTAGAGGGCGTTGGAAATCAACAACAGTATGAACAAATGATTAAGAGTTGCGAGTGCGAGTGAGAACCACCAAACAACTGATTCTATCGCAGTCAGTTACATTCAACAAATGTGTTTTGTTTTTTATGCAGCCGTAAG
>JARJDS010039235.1:0-39136 GCA_030264155.1 Atheta pasadenae | reverse complement strand
GTCAACTGAAATATACTCTGTTTTTCGGCACAAAAACATAAAAATCTCATATAAATAATAACAATATAAAAAAATTGTTTAAACAAAAGTTGTTTGTAGTGAACCAATGAACATTTTATCTTAGTAACTTTTTTTGATAAAACTTACCACTTCGGTGTGAAGCCTAATTTTGTCTAAAATTAACGGACAAAACTAAACTGCATAAAACTTTCAACTGTTTAACAAACAGTCACAATAAATTACTAACCTAAAACGCAAAAAAAAACAAAACAACCCTTGTACATTTTTTGTTTCATAACGTCTTCCATGCACATATTCCCGGAACTCTTTATGTTCTGAAGAAAACATTAATAGAATCACAAACATGTGAAACCGTTCAAAACATCGACATTTCACCTAAAATTCGTCTCAAAACTCAGAAAAATTACGTCACAACGAAGCAAAAAAACTAAAACTTAGTGTGTGTGTTTGATGCGGGAGTACTCGGGGGTAGTTTCGGTATACATATATCTACACTCGAAAGTTTTGAGGGCGAAAACGAAAGCAAGCGCGCGGCACATCGAAAAACGGCAGATGTGTGGCTGTGCCGAACCGATGTTGATATAAACCATACGTTAATGCAATTTCGCTTCGCTCGTTTCATTCGTTTTCCTGGTTTTCGGAAATCCACAAACGCATCGAAAATCGAAACTCACAAATCGCATTCAACGAAATGTCCAAACTGGTTTCTACTTCTACCGTTGCGCATTCGTTATAATTTTTCGTTTATATCAACGGGTTGTGGTCGTAATAAATTTAAGGGGTGAAAAAGGTAACATTTAACATTTTAGCAATCAACCAACTGCTACACAACACAAAAACAAAACACTAAAAATAATTAATTTTTGTTTTTGTTTGATTTTTGTGTTTTGTTTCCAAACAAAACAAATTTTGTTTTATTTAATTCTGGTGTTATATTCTGGAAATTTCGAATATTATGCAAATAGTTTTACGACGATTTGGTGTTTTAACTTTTTAGCGAAAAGTTGGTTTTCACCGTGTTTATGGCGCTGTAATTAGTCGTATAAAAAGTAACTTTTTCCTCGAAGTGCCATTTTATGGCGAGATTACGGGGAAAATTGTCCAAAACGTGATCTTGGTGATTTAAAAATTGCCCCAATTACACCAAAACTCTCAAACCCCCAAAACATTAAACTACAATTGCAAAAATCCAGGCAAAAAATAAACAAATGACGGTCAATAAAAATCCATAAAGTCTAGCAATAAAATGTATCATTTGTTTTGTTTTGTTTCGTCCTCACTCACAAACAAAATAATTGTGCTCAATTGTTTTTCGTTATATCTAAACTTGTTTTGTTATTTTGTTTTATCGTCAAAATCATCCAAAAAAACAAATTTTGTTTTACGTCAATTCAATTCATGGCTATTTTGCAAAGTTTTAGTAAAATACGTTTTCTTTCAACTAGAACTTTCTACGAATAGAATGATTTTAAGGTTATATTGTAAAAATTGTGCAAATATTGTACGTATTGCACAATATAACTTTATTTTCACAATTTCTGCTAAACTTTTATGTTTTATTTATGCTCTAGTTTCATAAATTTTTGTGTCTGTGCACTTAAATGCAAAAATGTAAAAATTTTGTCTACCTGCGGGTATTGTGCCCCATTTACGATGTAACCGTGCCGACAATTACTCTGTTACTCTGGTTTGTTCGCCTTTTGGTCGCAAAAATTTGCATACCTACTTCTGTTGATTTCTTTACCATCCTCAGCTTGCTTAGCGTGCAATGGTTTCTTTGGCTTCTTTACGCCTGCAGCACAGGAGTTGTTGTGATTGTGTTTTTCACTGGCGCGCTTCTCGGAAACAAATCAATCGCCGAAAATGTATCGTGCACCACCATATCTTTAACAGTCCCGGTAATTTACAACATTACGGCTTGGTGGCCGACGTCACGACAACAAGTCGTCTCCTTCTGGACATGATTTGCATAACATAACGTTTACATGACTTTTGAACATGATTCGCAAGCGTTTACAATTATAGAAAAATTTTGGTTTTTAAGGTCAAAATGTACACAAATTATACACATTAAGTTTTGGTGTTCATTTGTTTCATTATTTGTTGAGTTTCTGTTTTGTATATAAAATAGTTCAGTTGTTTTAGTATTTTCGGTATACCACAACTCATTTGTTTTTTGTTTTTGAAATGTTTTGTTTCGTAACTCGGACATAAACAAATTTTGTTTTATTATTTTGTTTGCGTCGTTTTATTTGAATTGTAGTAGAATGTAGTTAAGGGGTTAGTGAAGGGGTTAATGTTTAACCAATCATGAAGAGTTGTTGTAGGAAGTGACAATTGCACCAATCAGAATTAACGTAAATAAAAGGGTTGAAGCGGTAAAACGCGTCGAATCACACGAATCGGGTTGGAACGCGTCAAATATAGAACGCGCGCATTTTCCCCCGAGTAATAACCCTTCAATGAGTAGTCAATGAAAGGGTTTAGTATTTTAACCCTTGAGTATTTTGTGAATTAAAAAGGGGGAATGTGTTTTTATCAAAATGGCGCATTTTACACAAACAATATCACCAAAAACAAAGCAAAACAAACGCGTTTGTTTTGAAACAAAAAATAAACAAAACACAAGACTTCTGTTTTTGGTTGTTTGGTTAAGTTTGGTTATGTTAGGTTATGTTAGGTTATGTTAGGTTAGGTTATGAAAGACATTAAATTTTAAGTTAAAAATTAGTTCCAAAAATCAGTAGCTTGTGATTCTTATTTTTCTGCACAAAAAAACACATAAAAGTCGTAACAACGTAACAAAAGCTTCTTTTTTTGAGAAGAAGAAGAGAAAAAACATTAGAAATTTAGTGGAAACACACGGAGGACATAAATTACCATCATCCAGTTTGACATGGTGCGTCGTTTGTCCATGTTTGACCATGTCAGGTTACACCCCGAGCCGGTTGGTTAACTTGTAGGTTAACATTTGCAGATTTTTGGTAGAAAAAAAAATCAGAACCGTACTTGTCTATTTTTTGAGTATTTTAAATTTAATTTTCAATATTTTAAAGTTTAACGTAAAAAAAAATTAAGTTCAACCCTGTTATGTTGCTTATTGCACAATGTCAGATGCATGAACACTTGGCACATATTTCACAACCCCAGACAGATATTCTGGTCATTTTTGCCTGAGCACTTTGCACAATGGGTTAAAACGTTAAGGGATGAAAGCAGCCACACCAAACAAAAAATTTAAGTTTGCTCGTTCTTATTCTTTTTAAGGTGGCTGTAAATTATGACCTCCGGCCTGATTCAGTACAAACCTAACCTTAAACATAACCTAAAAAAATCTGCAGTGCGGTTGGTCGTTTAGTCATTTATAACCCTAACATTTAAAATCAATTCTGATTTTACTGATTCTCCTTTACTTTACTTTACTTTGCGTTGCGTTTGAGCAGTTGTTGACTTTTACCCCTTTGCAACAATGGACAATGATGACCATTGTCCGAGTTATAGTGGCGCACGCCAAAAGCCATGATCTATTTTTATTTCTTCCCTTAACTCAATAACTTAAGTCAACTTAACAATTTAAAGAGTTACACACGTTTCACCTTTGTGGGCGAAAAACCATTAATTATTTACGAACAAAAAATAAAAGTTTTTGACATTGCTGCACGACTTTAAACGCGCAGTTGGAGCATACAACGACACTAAAGTTTTTCTTCTGCAACAAAACCAGTAGCTCATGATGACCGTTACTAACGTTGACTTAAACGTCTTTCGTTGTAGAGAACGACTTTTTTTTTTGACTTCATTTTTCATCCCTTTCGAGTCAAAAAAATGTTAGCGTTCTGAAGTTCTGAAGACTTCAACAAGCGTTAATTGTCTGCAATGAAAGGCGTACCAGTACGTTAATGATGTTGCACATTTTAATGACTTTAGAAACTTCGCATGACACTTGAACGTTGAATTAGTGAAAAATGAGGGAAAAATTGGGACAATTGGATAGATAATAATAATAAAGTGGACATCATTTTTTTCTACATTTTACTTATTTGTTTGGTTTTGTTTTTATCGGTTACAAATAGTCGTAGTAGTAGTATTTTGTTTTTGTTTGCAATTTTTTTGTTTCTTATTGATTTCTGTTGAGTTGTACGCGTTGTTGATTTCATTTGTTTTTTTTCTTCGTTGGAATATTACATCGTTGTGCTTTTGTTTTTATCAACAACTTTTTATTTCTTTTGTTTTTATGTTTTCTGTTCAATAACTGGTAATCAACAGTTATTTTGTTTTTTATTTATATGTTCCGTGATGATTTCATTTGTTTTTTGTTTATTTGATTAAAATAATAAGTCGTTGCGCTTTTGTTTCCATCAATAACTAATTTCACACTAACAGTTATTTTGTCACTTGTTTGATTTTTTTCTTTCTGAAAAAGTTGACATTTTTATGAATTGCCATTTTATTTATTGTTATCTAAACATTTAATCCAGATAATCGTCAAATTTGTAACGTAAGCCTAAGTCTTTAAAACTAACACAATTCAGGTGGATACAATCAGGTGATTTTTTATTTGATTTTATTTTATTTATAGTTTAAGATTTTGCGAACGCATAGAAATATGGTTTTGTTATTTTGCTTCCTAACCCCCGCAACAACAATAGAAAAGCCTTAAATGCTGAAACTGGCAGCGTAATAAATTTGTTGCTTCAGGTTGATCTCTGATCGTTGTGCTTTTTCTTTGCAAAAGATTGTCCTTCATCCCCCTCATTCACTAATCGAGTCAAATCAAATATTGTCAATGCGTATCAGAAAAAAATAACCTCAAAACAAATTTTTGGAAACCTTAAACACCAAGTGTTTCACGAAATTTTTTTTTAGTAAAAAATTTTTTTGAAAAAAACATAGAATCGTGAGTGTTTTGTTTTGTTGTTATTTTTAACAAAACACTCAATATGTGTGTTTGATGTAGATACATTGATGGATTATATTCAATAAGTCGGCTTTTAATAAATAATTGGTCTGTGTGTGTGTGTGTAGAAAAAGACGAACAACAAAACTAGTCACAGTCAAATCTATGATGGTAGAGTGAGAGTAGAGTAGGAAGTTTTCGATTCACAAACAAGTCAAACACTGATGCGATGAGTATAAAAGAAATTTGTTGTGTTTTTTTTTTCTTGTTGCTCTTCGGACTGCGATTTTCTCAGCGATATTTTTTCGATGCGCTTCGCGCATTGTTGTACGCTTCGTTCGGGTCGACTCTTTCTGGACCTTCCTGTTCAGGTTCAAACAACAATATGAGGGTGGAATTACGCGCCAACGCACCGACTACACATATAGATAGGTACGAGGTAAAAGGTAGTAGGTAGTAGAGAGTTACGTAAAAATATATCGAGTGCCATTTTTCCACGCTGGGCGAAATAGTTGGAGATTTTTCTTCTTTTGCATTCAATAGATATGGACGAGTATTTCGTTTCGATTATGCGCCGCTTTTTGTTGCATTGTGTTGTTGATTTTGGCGACGTTTTCTCAGAAAAAAAATGAACATCGTTGGGAAGTTAGCTTAACCACAAACAAATTTTACTTTAATATTTATTTCGTTAGAAAACAATTGAATAACAAAACAATTGATAGATAAAACAAAACAATATCTAAACGCGTTTGTTTACAAGGTAAATTTGGAATGTAAACCGTTAGGCATTTGTTTTGCGTGTTTGTTGTTTTGTTTTTGTTTTTATTTTTTATTAGTTATTGGTTATTCGTTATCTTAAATGGCGGAAACGGAAAACTATAAAAAAAATAAATTAGGAAGTGTCTCCCAAGTGTGTCATTTAAAAGCGTTTAGGGCTTTTTTGTGTTGATTTGAGTCGAAAGCGAGAGATGAGCCCGATGACTATAAAGTTTTCAAGTATTCGGGATTTGTTCCAAGTGTTTCCAAGCACGTTTCGATTGGTGATGACGATTTTTGGATGTTAACGTCTTTCTTTGACTCGAAAACATATCCGTGTTTCATCCGACACCATTCGACACGTTTGAAACCATTTCGAACACATGTTGTACGTCGATGACTTGCCATTACGTTTTTCGTTTTTGTTTTGTTTAATTGAAAACAGTGCGATTTTGTTTCAAAAGCATAAATAATAAAACAAAACATAAACGTTTTGTTTTTGTTTACTTTATACTATCATCAAGAAACAGTAAATGTTTTCTTTTGTTTTTTTTTCAAATATGTTGAAAAAAAAAACAAAAGATGAATTTTATCATCGAAAGTAAAAAAAACAATTTCGCATCGTTACAAAAATAATTAAATACCAGCATAAAAATGTTTAATCTTAATTTTATTTTAATGAGCATAGAAAATTTTGATCAACGCCCATTTGGGTATGTTGTCTCGATCGTGTGATTCGTGCCATTTTGTCTTTTATTCCCCACAAAAAAGTCGAATGATAACATTCTATTATTTCATTCGGTTGAATTGGAATTGTATTCGTTCTTTTATTTTTTCATTTCATTGAAATTGAAGTACATTGAAGTACCCACCCCGTATGCTTACGAATTTCTATACAAATTTATTTTTTCACTGAACTCGATTTGTCGATTAATTAATAAACAAAAGAACAATGCGCATAACGACCAAATTACGCACGAAATAAAAGCATTAAATGCATTCAATGAGTAGAAACATGGTAATTAAATAAAAATAAAAGCAAAATACAAAAAAAATTAACAAAACTTTAACAGGAAAATGATGAAAATTGAATAAAACAACCCTCATTGTGTATAATATTAGGAATTGGACAAAAGTATATCAAAATTTAGATTTGAAAAAAACAATTAAAAAATAAACAAATAATATCATCAGAAAACAAAACTGAAAACAAAACAAAACTGAAAACAAAACAAAACAAAAGTAACCATTAACATTCACTTGTTTGAGGTGTTGGTGTTGATTGTGTAAAAACAAAAGAACTATATTGATACTGTTGATATTAATAAAAACAATTGCATTGTTTTATTGATAAATCAAAACACTAACTTTTAAAATGAAAAACAAAAACGTTACGAAACGTTTGTTCAAACACATGTTTTTCGAGATCTTTGAATATTTCAACTTTTTGAAATATTAAGTTAAGGGTGTTTAGTATTTAAGGGTGTATTTAACCGAGTCGTGAGTGAGTGTAAGGATATGGATGGGCCTTGTTTGCATACACGTTCCATCCAGCTAATTTGTTGCCGTTTCCTGAACCGTCGAAGCTGGAAGGTTTTGGTGCAGCTCATTAATCACACGATCGGCTCGTTTCTTCTTTGCGTTCCCAAACCCTCCATCCCTTCAACCCGGTTGGACGGACGCGGATGTGACACATACGGTTTGAAACTTAATTCATATTCGAACGAACACACACGAAATTCCACAAATGGTAAATTTTACAAGTTTAAATGTTCAACGACAAGTTTTCTAACTTTTTCTTCTTAGGGGTTGAAGAGAGTTGTAGTTGTAGGTAGTTTTGAAAGTTTCAAGAGTCAAAGCCGGAAACAATATTTGTGTTTGAATAAATTGCATACGAAATCAGTGACAGAAAAGGACAAAACAAGAAGTGGTAGAAAAAAAAACCGTTGAGTTAATAAAATATTTCAATTGTTTTGTTTTCTGGTTGCTTAGCAACGTTGTTTAGAAATATTTTGTTTTTTATAGTTTTGATTCAATTGTTTTTGTTTTAATACTCGTTTGTTTGTTTTGGTTCTTCTAAAAAACAAAAGCATGTGTGTTGGTTGATTTGTTTTTTGTTTTGTTTGATTCAATTGTTTTTGCTCATTAATGACTACCTAAACTTGTTTGTTTTTTGTTTGTTTTTTACGAAAACAAAAACTGTTTTATCCAATATATTCTAAACTCTGTTCTGTGTTAAACTTTGTAATATGATGTTGATTTTGTTTTTCGCAAAATTTCGGCGGTTGTTAGCAAATAAAATCGTAATATACTGCTTTCGGTGGTACGAGTACTTGCTTACAATTCCTTTTTGCGTATTATATCTCATGCCTGACAAAGTCATTTTTTAATACGCGCTTCCCGAAAAATCTCTGAAGCGCACTGAGCGGAGAAGAAACAGGGAGAGTGGGTGAGTTTATGAATCGCTTCATCGTGTACACACGCACCTATTTTCCTGAGGTAGTACACCGGCATGAACATGCTTCTCCCGATTTTCAGAGAGATGAACACAGGAATGAAGGCGTGCGTTGTCTTTTCGCCGTTTTTTTTGCCGTACGATAGATTTTTTCTTTTTTGCTTATTTGCCATGTTGCTTGCTGATGCTCTGCCTGCCTGTGAAGCTCTTCTGCTTCGTCGAGCGTCTTCTTCCTCTTCCTCGCGATGATGCGCGCGATAATAATTAGTGCCGAGCATGCGAAAAATATTCGCGCAACTTCATTCGGCTGCAGATAAAAAAGAAAAGACCAAGCAAGCAACAAGGTACCGACTGAAAGTAACGCTCTGGGTGAAAAACGAACGACATGCGGAGAGATGTGAAAAGAGAATTTTTAATAAGAATGTTATATTAATACCTTGTGAATGAGGGAATGAAGGAAGCGGGCGCGCGGACGGGTGTGGGAGGATGGAGGCAAATTCTTCAACAAAAAGCGGCAGGAATCGAAAAGTAGAAGATTTCGCATTTTTCGACGCCGTGAAGAAAAGCGGAATCTTTCATATTTCTGGCTCGATTTAATGACGCAAATTCAATGATTTAATGAGGAGCACTTACATAGCGCACGTACTTTCATCGTAAGGCGATTATTTGTTAACGTTACCGCCGCATCGACAATATACGACGTTATTCTTTTTTTTTCTGATCGGATTTCATTTTTATTTGGCAAATTATTATCCAAACAAAACAAATTTGCAGCGTTATACACCAAACAAAACAAACAATTGACTATCAACAGCTAAACATCTAAAACTCCAATCGTTATACTTGTTGGTAGTCAATTGTTTCATTTGTATTTTCACTATCAACTCTTAGTTGTGTTTACAAACAAATTTTGTTTTTTTTGTTTTATTTACCCGCGTAGTGTCGAGTAACTATTCATTTGTTTTTCTTTATGCTTGTGTTGATCTTGAAAACAACTTTTGTTTTTTTTCAATCAATTGTTTGTTGATTTTGTTTTTAAACATTTCCATCACCTGTACACAACTACTACCCTTATTTTGGTCTTCATTTAGTCATTCTGTATTGATTGATATTCTGCAATGCAAAAGCATCATTTGTTTTGTGAAAACGAACAGGTGAAAATCGTTAAAACCCCAGACTACTACCCTTAAGATAAGCACAACCAAAAATCCTCATAAACATCAACAACAAGATGCAAGTTGCAATCTTTGGCACGCTTCTTCGAAATCTAATGGGGTGGTTTCGTATCTAAACACTCTATTTATATTCCAGGTGTTTAAAAACTTTAAAAAAATCATTTAAAAATTGACTTAATGTTTTGTATCTTGGCGAATAAACAGGGGATGCTAAAACTAGGGTAGGTTTTTTAGAGTTTTACGTGTGGCCGTTTCAAATTTATTGCTTAATGTTAATAGGAAGCGTAAAAAACTATTTGGGTTTTGGATGTTTTACAATTTTTTAGGTTTAAATCATTTTTTGATTGAGTTGTTAAGGTTTGGACCGGAAATAACACACTAAGGGATGATATTTTGGCACGTGGGAATTTTACACCTTGCGTTATTTTTATTATTAATAGTTGATATTAATTATTAGGTAAAAATATTTTTTGTTTTTTGTTTTGTTTGCGATAAAAAAAACAAAACAACAAAAATGACTACATTTCGGTTTGTCAGTTGTTAGTAAACAAGTTTTGTTATTATTTTAATGATCCAAACAATTGAACAGATAGTTTTGTTTTGTCTTGGTGTTCATCGTACAGAAACAAATGAATATATAAGTTTGGTTCGTTAATAGAAAAACAAAATTTGTTTACTAACATAAACAAAACTTTGGTTTTAATATTATCTGTACCTTTGACGTTCTTTTGTTTTTTTCTGCACATTTTGCTTAAAAAACCATGAAAATGTGCTAAGTTGCAAAACGAGTCTAACCCCAATAAAGGCAATAACTACCCTTATATCAAGTCAGCGTTGACTTTGTGCATGTGAAACATTTGAATCTGGAACTGGAACGGCGGTTTATTCGTAAAATGAATTTGTTTCGCGCTATGAAAATTGAGAAAAACCAGAAAGCGGAAAGGAAAGAAACAAACTCAATGGCCGAATGAATCGCCATCGTGGTGACACAAAGCGAATAATAGAAATGAAATAATTTCAATAAGCAAATGAGGGCTTTACCCACGCTGTATTATTAGTGTATATACACATTTTTTTTTGCTTCTTTCATTTGGGGTTCATTTTTGATGTCGTTTAAGGATTTTTCCCTTGTTGCTTAATGTGAATATGAATCAACTTTATGGACGTTAGTGTTACGATTACGATTATCGTTGCATAATTGCGCGATGAAGCTGTGTGGTGCGATTGCGATGTGAACTGAAGGGTGGTATTATATTTATTAATGTAACGTGTTACTTTTTGCTCGATTTCCATATGAAAAGGGCGGAAATACGTGATGGGCTCTAACGTATGCAGAAATTTCATTGACGCGTTTTGGGGACATTTTTGGTTTATTTTTATATATTCGATATAAAAACCGAAAGTTAAGAATAAAATTTGCAAAAATTGGAATTTGATCGTTTTTATCTTTTGTTGAGTGGAACTTTTAGTGAGTGGTTGGTGGTAGGTGGTAGGCATTCGTAATTTTTTTTTTGGCGTATTGAAATCTTTGTTTCTTTGTTTGTTGTGTGGTAAATAAGAAAAAGTGAAATACGAAACGATTTCCTGGTTTATTCAAGATTTTGGGTGATTTCTAAGAATTTAAAAGTGAAATTTTTGTGGTTTACTCAAAACTGGTGGGTTTTAGCAAAAAAATGTACTAGGATAAAATGTTTGTTAGAAAATTATCTATAGATTTTGTTATAAACATTTTTTGATATTTCTTTGCGAAATGTTAGTTTTTAAAGGTTAAAGTTTTGTTTTTGTTTTTTTTGTTGGTAGATTTATTTATGAAATTTGTTAATTAATAGCAATTTGCGGGAAATCTGTGAGAATTATGAAAAAAAGTTACTAAGATAATTTGTTAAGTATAAAATTCTGAACATCTCTTGATATAAACAATTTTGATTAAATTATTGGAATTGGTAGTTTTGTAAGGTTAAACTTAACATTTTGTAATTTTTTTATGAGTTGAATCTTTGAAATTTGATAAATATTAGCGTTTTGCTTTAAACCGGTGCGGTTTATCAAAAATAGTTACTTAGATAATTTGTTTAGTATAAAATTCTGAACAACTTATGATATAAACTTTGTTGATTACATTATTGGAATTGGTAGTTTTTTAAGGTTAAACTTAACATTTTGTAAATTTTATACGAGTTGAAACTTTGAAATTTGTTAAATATTAGCGTTTTCCGTTAAAAGGATGCGTTTTATCAAAAAATATTATTAACATAAATTGTAGATTATAAAATTCTGAACAACTTTTGTTATAAACATTTTCCCAAAATATTAACGGGAATTGTAGTTTTTTGAGGTTAAACTTAAATTGTTTTGCACGTGCATTTGTAAAACGCAATGATTATTTATTTATTATTCAAATTTAGTATTAATATCTAATCTAAGAACTAAATATTAATATCTCTAACCACATTGTATATTCAACATTTTGTCTGCTTCTTTGCCTCCAATATAACCCAGCGTCTAATGTCTGTAAATGTCTGTATTTCGTTTAATCATGCAATGAGCTGCCATGCTGTTTAGGGGTGGTTGTGTGGATTGTGGATGCGTGGGAGCCGGCCGTCGCCGACTGGGGGAATTAAACCCGAAAATGCAATAAAGGGATAAATAATAAATTCCCCGTTTTGCTCTCGTTTCGTTTCTGTTTTACTCGTTACTTGCTACGCCGCGTTCCACTCTGCGTCATCCCTTCGGTTTTCTTTACCCTATACTTTCCCTCGAACGCACAAAATTTTCTATCCGAGGGTTACGCTCGCTCGCTGCCATTGCCATTTATTATAAAAGTAACCCTTAAATGAAGAGACACCCCCGCCGCACAAGCCCGCATCGCATCGTGTCCGGTACAACACACTAACCCTAGCAACGCACACGCATCTCACGTGCAGGCCTGCAGCCAGCACTGATCGACGGCCATTTTGAATGTAGTGTCATTATTGATCTTCTAACAAACCGATTAACCAACACTCACTAAAGTATTAAGAATTATAAGTAATTAGTGGTTAAAGTAATAAAATTTTATTTTTATTGTAAGTAACGCCATCTGTTAGTCGTTTTTTGAAACTTTCCAATTTAATTTTGTTTTTAACATTTTTAGTGTTTTGTTTTTGTGTTTGTTACTTTGTTGATGGTGTCACCTTCATTTGTTTCTTACATTTTGCGCATTTTTTACGAGCCGGCTGCATCTGAACTTCTGAACACTTCCAAGGGCTGTTCTTTGTGTTCGAGAGTTTTCGAGGTTATGCGTTTGTTGCAAAGGGTGGTCGGTGGTCGGTGGTGTTTTGTGAATTGGGTACTCTGCCGACCAGCGGTCAAATTCACGTCGGACGCGGCAGACGCGTCGTTGCGCTGGTCGGGAAAGCGCAGGGGGTGTCAGGGACGGTATGGCCGGCGATAAATTATCAGCGCCGGACAGCCGGACCCGGCCGTTTTGGAGGGTGTGTTGTGCAACTTGCAATCTTGCCAACTTGCACATGCACACCACTTGCAACTGCCATTCACCATTCAGATACACAGCCAAAAAGGGATGACGCTTTGATGCCAAAGGGATGATAATTTTTTTTGGTCATCCCTTAAAATTTTCTTAAAAATTTCCCAAAAATATTTTCAGTTGTATCATTATTTGTTTTGTTTTGTTATTCATTTGTTTTCAACACAAAAATAACAAACTCCAAACACACTGTATGTTTTAATTAAAAATCGCGTGCTACCTAGACGACATTTGTCTATTTACTCATATTAATTTTAAATGATTTACAAACTGAAATCATTAAAATTTTAATTAAATATTAACCACTAAATGTGTTATTCTACCATCCAATATTTGAGGGGGTGTTGTTAATAAAATGAACAAAAACGTGGGTGGCTGTTTATTTCTGAAATAAACAAAAACGAAAATGTACAAAACATCTGCCGATCTAAAACATTCGATGTCGCCCAGTTTGTTATTTGTTCGTTTGTTTTTTTTTGTTCGCTTGCTCTTATAATAAATTTTTGCAATTTAAAACTCATCTGACGTATTTTGCGGAAGGAAGCAGCGACAACGTGGTGTGTGGCGCGCGTGTTCGCATTGTCGGCCCGTGGTCCAAATTACACGTTCCACCAATCCTAATTGAACGTCGTGTTACCGCTCATCATCGTTGATCTCGTTTGCTGCTTTGGAAACTTAATCTTTGCAAGAACACACCACACCGTTCTCGTTGGTGTGCTATTATTTCATTATTATTGTGAGGCACTCACTTACGGTCGCCATCAGTACGTCAAAAAAGTCTTTAAAACTTTACGGAGTTTAAGACTAAAGTAAATCATAACCTATTTACGTGCAGAGGGCGGTTTCCGGGTTTGCTTGGCTTTGTCGTATTTTATTTCGTCACACACAATTGTTCAATTCTACAATTCCGAAAATCGTTTAAAACTTTTCCGTCTTTAATGTTTGTACCTCAAATTTTTAAATACTTTAGACTTAATAGTTCGTTGGAGACGACGTGGGCGTGTCACATATTTGTTTGGATTTGCTTGCCATTGGCAGGAGCGGAGGTACAAAGAAAAAACAATTGAAAAACAAAACAAAACGTTTCGGAATCAAGTTAAATCAACGAAACAAAACAAAACAGTTGAAGACCAAACAAAACAAGTCCTGATCGTACAATGCTTTAACTTGTTTGTGTTTTGTTTTGTTTTTGTTTTCACTCGGTGTGTGGTTCTAACAAAACAAAATGACTCAACAGTGACGGCCATTTTGTCATCTCTTCTCCATGCACTTTATTGCACTACCATGCAGCATTCTTCACACCCCTAAAAAAGTAAGATTAATGCGTGTCGCAAAGAACTGTACGAAACCGTAAGAACTATTTTTACTATTTTCCCCATTATCTGCCACCGCCATGACTGCGGTGGCTCGTGCGCGCCTCCGACTCGTGCCCTTGTGTGTTTTTTACCACTAGAGTCCATCGTAGGGTAGTTTCCTCATTTCCGATAAGGACCCGTGTCCTTATATTCTTCCTCTTACTCCTTATCCCGTGCAATGTGTGCACCCTTATGTCTTTATGTCTTCGGCTCGTGCCGTGCACTATTTTTAGTTTTTTTCTTTTACACCATAGCTGATTTTTTACGTTTTTTGGGGTAAAAATCCAAGGGGATAGTTGTTAGTATCAAAATGATATCCAGGCAAGAGGGTAAAGATTCAAAGCAAAGTAGAGTTGTTAGAAAATGAAAGTGAATGAACACCCTGTATATATTTCGTACTCACCCTGTGTAATAACCAATCCTGCAATTGAGTATTGCGCAGGAATGGTCATTGTAAACCGGACGGATGATGTGATAGGGTGCATATATATACACGTGACGTCACCACCCCCTTCTGTTACTAAGGGGTGTAATGTAAGGGGTGCAATTCCTGCTGGCCACTCTGCAACTCTGCGATAGGTCAAAAGAACTAACGTTAGTCATCTTTCAGTAGTGATATAGTTATACCGTTTAAGGGTAGTTTTTTATCCTTAAAATTTTTTTTTCTGTAAAAAGTGTTTTAATTTAATTATTGGTAATTAAAATAATGTTTTTAAATTAGGGGTAGTTTTTGTGTTTGAGGGTAGTTTTTTTCAACCCTTATTTATTTTTTATTTCGGGTAAATTGTATTTTTGTTTTTATGAAACAATTATTGGTAATTTGTAATAGATTTTTTTACCTTTAATATTTAAGGGTTGAAAATTGATTTTGTCATAAAATAAAAACACGCCACCTAAAAATTTAAAATAACCTCTAAAAAAGCATTGAGGTATTTTCCTATTATTTCTTTAACAGTCGCGCTCGTCTCGAATCAACCCTAAACAGTAAAACACGTGCCACGCGGTGGCACACGCTAAAAAATCATCCCCATTAAAAAACACACACTTACTGACGCACACAAATACGTCTAATCTATATCGTAGACGTTGTGGATCAGACAGTAGACGCTGGCAGACATTTTAAGGGCTTTTTAACCTTTTTTTAGCGCGTGCCCGTTTACAACCCCTCGCGACTCTTCTTCTTTTTCGTAGTCTTTTTTTTATTTTTATTCTTTATTTTCATTCTTTTTCGTTACGATACACAAACTTTCACCGTAAACTACTAGTCTGTAGTCTTGTGGCATCATCATCATCCCCTAATATTTTCTTTTACGCACGATAAAAAGCGTTCATTATTAAAACCCCTAAAAATGTTAAACTGTTAAAACATCCACGTGCTCATTCAACGCCATTCTTTAAGTTTAACTTCCTTTATTCAGTTTTTTTTCGAAATTTTAGACTCGTGCCTTATACTTAAGGCATCAGGGGTAGTTCTTTAACTTTAAGGGTAAAAAATCAAAAAGTTAAACATAAAAAATCGTAAAAATGCAAATGATCCACGTTGTAAAAAAATGACCGTTGACCGTCAACCGTCAACAGCTGCCGCCGATTTGCACCCCAATATGCAAAAACTACCCTTAAAAATTATTGAAAATATACCCTCTTTAAGTTTGATTTTTTGCATTTTTAACATTTCAACTACCCCTCAGAATGGAAATTGTGACCCTCATAAACGCAACGGTGACCATTAACTCACCGGTGATTTTTGATGCAAAACTACCCCCTGACTGTTTAAACTTTCAATAAAATCTGCATTAAACCGACTCGACAACAACAAAATAAAGTTTCGGTTAGTAGTAAAGTGGTTTGCAGATTAGTTGAATGTTTAAGGGTGCAAAACGTTATTTTAGGGTGGTTTTATGCAAAACGAAACTTTCGCAGAAATGTTTCTCGTTATTTTGCATTTTTACAATTTTCTATGCTTTTGGTTTTCTATGCTATTCAATACACTGGTAAACTATTGTTGGTTTTAGGGGTAGTTTTGTCACAAAAATTTGATAGGTTTTACATTATTCAGGTTTCGAGAAATATCCGTTGAGAGTGAATATTCAACAGTAAATTTATTCAGTTGTGTTTTAAAGTTACACACACACACACACGAAAAACAAATGCAACCAAACATTAAAATTGCGACCGAACGTAAACTTGGTTTGTTTTATTTCTATCTCTGTTGCACCAATGCACTTAGATTGGCGTTTGTTTCAGTCGTCTGTTGGTGAAACGCGTTGAACTGCTCTAGTCAACAAACGGCGTTCAATTGTTTTTGTTGATTTCCAAAGCCTTCTACTGGTTTGACCGCGATTGGTTTTGTTTTATCTTGTTATTTTCAGTTTTCGTTATTGCGTCGTCGTGTTAAGATGTGTTTCTAACCTTAGTGCAAGTGCAACTCCTACAAAACTACAAGGTAAAACCAATAACAATTCAATTCAATTTATTTATTCGTTAAATTTTTCGCCGGTAACATCAAAGTGTAACACACAAACGTGTTTACATAAAAGTACAAATAATTGTCGTGTCATTACATTCAATTCCACTCACATCTATCTACTTCTACCCTGTTTACCTTCACGGTTTTCATCATAAAGGGTTTATCTCATCCATATTTACCCAAACATTCAATACTCGTTACATGTCTGTTTTTCCATATCTACACGTACGTGTGTATGTTGTTTTCAATTGTTGATCATTGATCGTTCCTCTATATTTATTTAACCAAACACACAACATATCATCACAAAGCGATCCATCATTATCCGCATTGTGCACCCTTTTTCGCCAATGCGTAAATACAAGATCAAACCTTTTGCGAACCCTTGCGAACCCTTTCTCAGGTAGAAGAATTTTTTTTTTGCCGCATAACGTTTCCTGTTGCGTGCCGTGTGTTGCGCTTCCGCATTTTACAACCCGCCCAACGGGTTATCAACCCTTTGAGTTATTATTCGACTAAAGGGTAACACACATACACAATGCAAGGTGGTACTGTTGTATGAATTGTTCGGTTTTGCGGGTTTTACGGGTTATTAGTATAAGGGTAAACGTCAATCGAAAGGGTTGGTTTTGCGGTGATCGAACGCAGGTAGTACGGGTTAAATTGGGCATAAAAAACCTCAAGGGTAAAAAAGTAATAAGTGTCGATTAGGGATGTTTTTTACAGTTATTTATTACCAATTATTGATGTGGTTACTTTTCATTAAAAAGAACTACCCTTCAATATTGAAAAGGATGAAAAATAATTGTTGTTTCTATTATTTTATAGTTTATTTATTTTAATTTAAATTTAAGTAAAACATATTTTTTTAACCCTTAAAATTTCATCCCTTAAATTTTTGGGATTACTTTATTTATTATAATATTGTAATAATCTAATATTTTTAAAAATAGTTTTTAATTTTTTTATGCAACATAATTATTTTATGTTTAAAGGTTGTGCTTTATGATAAGGGGTAGTTTTTAAACGATAAGTAACTTCTAATACATTTTAAATTTGTTAATGGTAACAGCGTGACTGCGTGAAAACCACGTGAAGCCACAGGAAAAGGGTGGTTCAGTGTTTCAACCCTTAAACAGGTGATGAGCTGTGCGTTGAGTGCGTTTGACAACAAAAAAACAAATTACACCCTCGCTTTCACCTTCATTGTGTTTACATTTATACGCATTGCATATGCGTACTTCCGCGTTCGTAATCGATTACAATCGATTTCAACCCTTAAACACAACCCTTAAACTTTTAGACCCTTAAATTACCGAACAAATGGATGCGATTAACAACATAACGTTTACATTGTCCACAAAAAAGTGCTTGCCACGCGTCTAGGTTTTTTACCCAAAATGTTTAATCATCAAAAGGGTGCAAACATACGCAATAGATCCGAAGGGGTTGTTCATCAGCAGGTATACATTTTTTTAAGGAAGTTGAAATTCTATGCGGAATAAAGCGTTGTAGAGTTTAGGGTTAAGGGTTGAGGGTTGGTGGTTAAGGGTTGAGGAAGTATTATATGATTAAGTTATAGAGTTTTTTTTAGGCTCAATAAGGGAATGTAGTGGTTAACCGCTTATTAGTAGTTTTATAGCGGTCGCGGATGTGCACGCGACCAGGTAAAAAAACCTTTCACACCGCGATGGGGGGATGAGGGCGAAAAAAATAAAATAACGCGTCGTAAAAAAGGAAAATGAAATAAAACGAGGCACGCGTACGGTGTTGAGAAGAAAAACGCAAGATGCGTTACTTTAACTATACTAACGAGGTTTTAAGGGTTGCGGTTCGTAATAGAGGATGTAAAGGGTGGTAAAAAGTGGTAAAGGGTGTAAATTGCGTATACGGCGTACGCATTGTGCTCACTGTAAATAAAAAAGGTGTGTTTATTTATTTTTCGGTTAAACTACCCCCGAAGTTAATAAAAATTAAAATAAGGGTTGGTTTTTTTTTCAAAAAAATTTTTAATAAAAAACTTTTTTGTTTAAATTTATAAATTTTTAAACATTTTTAGTTTTTTGAAAAAAAAATTTACCACCCTTAACTTTTGAACCGGCCATTCACTACTCGTATGTGCTTCCAATACAAAAACCACGTACGTTTTATCTTACGTCTGCATCACATTCACATTTTCTGTAGTGATGCGTAAACGAATCAAGGCATCAACGGGAGAAAAATTACGGGGTAAGAAGGGAGCGTACGTAGTGGACGCTTTGGGGTAACTCATTCAAGTAGGGAACGATCAGAACAGAACCAACGCCAGAGTGTGCTTCACAACGTCCACAACTGGCTACGAACAACGACACCCCAATATAGGCGTATGTCCAGTTCGATTCGTAAAGGGTCATTTTTTCCCTCAGGACACTAAAGCTGTGCGTATTGGTAAAAAGGGGAGAACTAACGCGTCTGCAATACGCACAGAAGGGTCGATGTTAAGTAAATTGTAGTTTTACAACTCACAACCTAAGTTTTTAAGCAAACATTTAAAATTTCGATTTAAATCCAGAAGATGGCGCTAGTTACGGATTATATTTTTGACTGTTAGTTAATGCAAAATGACAGGTTAGAAATAAAATTATTTTTGAGGTTAAAATAAGGTCTTGAAAGGTTTTATTTTTAAATTAAATTTACGTAAATGAAAATTTTGAGGTTAAAATTTTATATTTTTATGGTTTCATAACCTAAAAAACAAAAAACGTAAAGTACTAAACGTTGATTGGTTCGTAAAGCATTGCACGTTGTGCTTGTAATTAGTGAAAGCGTGAAATGAAAGTGGGAGAACCAATGACGAGCGTTGTTTCACCCTTTCGCTCTTCATTTGCTCAGTTCCCTCATTGCGCGTGGTGGTAATGTACACAAGCACTGAATTCTTATTGGATGACGTGTCATGAACCCTTTACTTTATACCCACCACATTGCGCTTACTTTTTATGACGTTTTTTATACTTCACCCTTTTTTCTGTGTTTTTTTGGGGGGACATTTTTTTGTTAGCGTATTAATCCGATTAATGTACATTACTCCATTTTGTTTGTGGGGTTAAAGGTAAAGGGTAAAGGGTAAAAAATAAAAGGGTGGCAGAACCCTTTTACTTTCGTTTAAGTGTTGGTCGTGTACGTTACTCACCACCATTTAGATTCGGATCGCTACTGGTTGGTGATTGGTACAATGTCAATGAAAGTGAAAGGGTGAAAGGGTTTGATCACCCTTTTACCCACACACACACACACATACACAAAAAATGGTGTGAGTGTGAGCAAAAAACAGGTAGATTTAACCCTAAAGTAATACCTGCCATTTTTAACTTTACAAACCCCTTCAACCTTTGCAACCCTTCAAAAAAAATTTTTAAAAGGTTATCTCAAATTCATTAGATGGTGCGTGCACGTTGAAGCATTGGAATGTTGAAATTTTAAAATACCAAAATGTAACAAGTTGTATTGTGTTGTAAGGGATGGGAAGGGTAAGAAGGGTAAGAAAGCGACGAAAATGGTAACAAGTTGTGTTGAGGTTATATTTATTCTGTGATTCTGCAAAGCGTGAGATTCGCTTTTTGGGTTGAAGCTTGTGAATTATTTGATGCGAAACAAGATTTCAAGCATGGCCGCCAACCCTTTTCAGATGCGCTCCGAATGATGATTATTGTGACGGATTTGACAGGGTTGACGGCGCATTATTACGTTTGTACCTTTAGTCAGGTTAGATTTTAGGTTATGGGAATTTTTGGTCAATTTTTGTGCAAAGTTGAGGGATGATGTGACAAGTGTTTGCATTTTAAACCTTTCAATGGGTTTTAAGGGTTGAATGTACTATCATATGTCATATAATGCATTATTAGTGTGAGAACTAGTTTTTCGTCAAATTTAATCACTAAATTTAATTTAAATAATTTTTTTTTAAATTTAGTTTTTTTCTACTCGTCAGTTTTTTTAATTTAAGTAATAGCACGTGTAACATTAAACCGCAGTGTTATTTGATATCGCTCACATTGTTCAATGCACCCAAGTTTCCCAAATTTCCGTGTTTCCGAAAATACGTTTTTGAATTTTTATTTTTAACCTCAAAAAACATTCGTGTGTTGTAGGTTTTGTTTAAGGGAACTAAATTGAGAAGTAAAAAACAAAACAAAAAACGCATGACTACACGAAACAAAAGTATACACAAGCAAAAAAACAAATGAAGATAAAAGCAGTTTAAAATCATTTGTTTTTTGTCATTCGTCACTCCCAAATAAAATAAACATTCATACTAAACTGTCTTTTGTTTTAAAGTTTGAAGTTTTATTTACGTTTTATTTACTCATTTGTTTCTGTTTAATTTTTCTGTTTTTTTTTTTTTGCACGTGTTGTAAAACGAGATCAATATTCTTTATCCCTATCCTTAAATCTACATCTTTCTGGCATTATTTTCGGAAAAATGTAGAAAAAAACACAATTATTCTCGATTACATAAAGATGCATAAAAATACGTAACTCAAAAAAATACCTATATGCTTTGAAAATGTAAACATTCAATAGGAATCGTTTTCCGCTTTACTTAGCACCGCTACGCATGCAAAATTTAAAACCTTTTCTTATTTGTTGAACTTGAACTTGATGCAACTTGCAACCGACGACCAAACCTACTTTTTCCTTTCTTGTATTCGTGCATACAAAGTACATGCATGCAAGAAGAATAAAGGTAGCAACCTTTAGTAAAGGTTTCAAAAGTATTAAATGTAGTGCACGCAACCTTCAATGCTTTTGCTTCAATTCTCGAATATGCAACGCAATACAATGCAATAATATGATGTTGAAAGAGTGAGAAGATCTCTATGCTTTAATACTTTAAGGAAAGTGCACTTTTTTTGAAAAAGTGACCATTAACTAGGGGGTAGATGTTCAATGTAGATCAGAAATAAATAAAAAGATAACAAATGTAGTGGACTCTTAGTAGAATTTTGAGTTTTTTTACAAAACCGGTGCATTTTAGGGGAAAAACTTATTAAGGTAATTTGTTTATTATTAAATTCTCTACAACTTTTGTTATAAACATTTTTTTATATTTTAATTATTAATGGTAGTTTTGGGGTGTTTAAAGTTGATTCACTGTTTTTTGTTCATAAAAGTTCGGAATTTTTGGTTGATTTTTTGAGTTTTTATCAAAACCGGAGCATTTTAGGGGAAAAAGTTATTAAGATAATTTGTTTATTATTAAATTATCTACATCTTTTGTTATAAACATTTTTTAATATTTTAATTATTAATGGTAGTTTTGGGGTGTTGAAAGTTGATTACCTTTTTTTTGTTCCTAAAAGTTCGGGATTTTAGGTTGATTTTTTGAGTTTTTATCAAAACTGGTGCATTTTCTGGGAAAAAGTTATCAAGATAATTTGTTTATTATTAAATTATCTACAACTTTTGTTATGAACATTTTTTTATATTTTAATTATTAATGGTAGTTTTAGGGTGTTGAAAGTTGATTAACTTTTTTTTGTTCCTAAAAGTTAGGAGTTTTTGGTTGATTTTTTGAGTTTTTATCAAAACTGGTGCATTTTAGGGGGAAAAGTTATTAAGATAATTTGTTTATTATTAAATTATCTACAACTTTTGTTGTAAACATTTTTTTATATTTTAATTATTAATGGTAGTTTTGGGGTGTTGAAAGTTGATAAACTTTTTTTTGTTCCTAAAAGTTCGGGATTTTTGGTTGATTTTTTGAGTTTTTATCAAAACTGGTGCATTTTATGGGAAAAAGTTATCAAGATAATTTGTTTATTATTAAATTATCTACATCTTTTGTTATAAATATTTTTTAATATTTTAATTAATAATGGTAGTTTTGGGGTGTTGAAAGTAAAATTTTTATTTCAATGTAAAAAATAGACAATTTATTTGTTTCTAGTAATTTCTGTTTAAAATTTAATGGAAAAGTGCATGGTCCACTTTGTGAATGTCCGTGGGAACGCAAATATTCAAAAATTTTCGGCTTTTCGGACGGAAATGGTTTGTCGATTGTGTAAGGTTAGGTTAGGTGAGGTTAGGTAAGCGTCCACCAACGTATATTCTTCTCATCGTAGTCATCAACTTGTGGGCCGGTAATATGCAATGGACATGGGGTGTAAGTGTGCAAGGGTAGTTAGGTAGACGCTAACCCTCACATAGAAATATAACCCACACATGATTAAAATGTATGCAAGCAAATCGACGACGACGCTGTTTGTGCGCTCGATTTTGGCGCGTTCTGTCGGATTTTTGGAGCGTCCGATGAATAGATGCGCATTGATGCCATCGATGAATAGATTATGTTTTCCATCGGACGGAAGAATGGCGCGTGAAAGGGAAAAGGAAAAAGGTAAGCGACGCACACACGTGAGAGGACGCAAGCGTTTTTGGGCGTTTGGAATTTTTGTTTGGCGTTTCGTTGAAAGTAAAAGGTTACATTATCGATTTGAATATAATGTGTGGTTAGGTAAAATCTACCCTTATTTTAGGTAGTTTTGCATTTTATAGAATGCAAACATTCATCCCTTCGACAACAGCATCCTTTCTTTTTTCGGTTTTGCGTGATTTTTGGAAATTCACGAGAAGTTAAAAATTGCGAGGTTCTCACGCAAATTTTTGTCAATAAAATATTTTAGGGGTGAACGCATTTTTAACCCTTAAATTCACATACTTGTTTACCATGTTATTATTTAAGATTTTTATTATTTTTGTTTTTTGTTTCAGATTTTTTCATCAAATGCGGTTTTTTTTTTAAATTTTTTAAAAAAACGCGGAAGTGACGCAATGTGCAGTTTTGTGTAGAAGTGCACACAATGCCCACCCACCGGTAGAGTCCCGCATCGACATGTGAGTGCTGTTTTTGTTCCATTTTTGCATGCATTTTACATTTTTTTCTAACAAAGCGTCGGTATTGGCATATGTATTTATTTTGCTCGAATGCGCGAATGCATTCAGATGCGGCTGATGCAAAATATAAAAAATCAGGCGCCATTGTAAACACGAGTGGTTTGTGGAGGACCATGGTACCCCATGGTGGGTTCATACAGAGTATTCGGTAAAAAATTGACAGAGCATTTTTTGATATTCTCTTAATTTATTGAATGCATTTTAGTTCATTTTTTGCAATTTTAGCAAAATCGGTGCGTGTTAGCGCAAAAAGTTATTAAGATAAAATGTTTATTAGTTAATTATCTACAACTTTTGTTATAAACATTTTTTCATAATTATATTACAAGTAGTAGTTTTGGGGTGTTGAAAGTTTATTATTTAATTTTTGAGCTTAAAAAATTGATACAACGCGTACATTTTTGGATTTTCTACAAAACCAGTGCGTTTTAGCAAAAAATGTTACTAAGATAAATTGTTTATTAGTTTATTATCTACAACTATTGTTATAAACATTTTTTTATATTTTGGTTATTTATGGTAGTTTTGGGGTGTTGAAAGTTTATTATTTAATTTTTTTACTTAAAAAGTTGAAATGGCGCGTACATTTTTTGATTTTCTACAAAACCGGTGCGTTTTAGCAAAAAATGTTACTAGGATAAAATGTTTATTAGTTAATTATCTACAACTTTTGTTTAAAGCATTTTTTTATAATTCTATTACAAGTGGTAGTTTTGGGGTGTTGAAAGTTTAGTATTTAATTTTTTTGCTTAAAAAATTGAAACAACGCGTACATTTTTGGATTTTCTACAAAACCGGTGGGTTTTAGCAAAAAATGTTACTAAGATAAATTGTTTATTAGTTAATTATCTATAACTTTTGTTATAAACAATTTTTAATATTGTTAATATTACTGCTAGTTTTTAAAGGTTTTCCCTGTATATTTACGTATTAACACCCACTATCTCTTGAACTAAGGTTACAACTACTAGGGGTAGTAGTGCACCCTTATTTTTTACCTTTAACTTGTGGTTTCGTACTCAATAACGTGCGCCCCGAGGTCCTCGGTTCTTCGATTCAGCAATAGACGTAAAGGTCATCGGCACCGGCTGCCGTTTTTTTGTGTTCGCATTTTTTTCGCTCCGCTCCTCTCTTGACGTCATCCTCACGCAAACAAAAGTCCCTTCCTTCTCGGATCACATCATCATCATCATCATCTTTTAATTCTTCACAGCTTCATCCTTGTCTATTTCTCCTCCTCCTCTTCTACCCTTACAAGGTTTTTGTTGTCTATTTTCATACTATTTTACCAACCACCCCCGTTTTCGGTTTCGGATTCAGATTCAGTTTCATTCTAGCCTCTTGTCCTCTTGTATTTCCTATATTCATCTCGTTCTAATTTATTGAAAGAAATAGAAACAGACAGAAATAGAAAAATAAAAATAGTAAAAACATTTTAAAACATAAATTTAAAAAAAAAAAAGAAACGAAATGGACTATTGTGAGAATATAATTTAATACTTTTGTTGGGTAAAAATTGAAGATGCGTGGAAGCTGCGAATGCAACTCTGGAAATGCAAGCGAAAGTCCAATAATGTTTTTGGTCAGGTTTTGGTCAGGTAATTCTTTGAAGGGTAGTTTCACCCGCGTTTCCCATATTGTGCCAAATGTGCGCTTGAGTTGCAACACACATCACATCATTAGGAGGATTTTTATTTCTTTTTTTTACATTTTTGAAGAATGAATGTGAAAAATGTCGAAAATTTTTGAAAAATTGTTTTTTCGGGAAGTTTTAAGCTTTCGATTTCGTTTTAAGGGATGATCCACACTTTTTTAATCGATTGCTACACCTACAACACTTTTAAGAGTGTGAATTTTACAATTTTTCTGATGATTAGTTTGCACCTCATCTGGTGCATGAAATTTTAAGAAAAATCAATGATTTTTTACTTAAAATACAAAGAAAAACGTTAAACAGAAGCAGAAAACACAATAACTTTTACAATTATAGATTTGACTTTAAAAGATTCAATTGTATAATTTAATTTTACGACATATGGTTTAACAATTAACAACAAATAAATAATAATAGAATGTTTTTGTGTGATTTTTGGTTAAAGTTTTCGTGTTTTTATTGAATAAAATTCGAATTATAGAAAACTGATGCGTTTTAGGGAAAAAAGTTACTAAGATAAAATGTTTATTAGTTAATTATCTACAACTTTTGTTATAAACATTTTTTTCTAATTTTAATAACAACAGTAGTTTTTGAAGGTTAAAAGTTTAATAGTCAATTTTTGTATTTAAAATTTAGGTGATTTTAGTTGTTTTTTTGAAGTTTTAGCAAAACTGGTGCGTTTTACGGCAAAAAGTTACTAAGATAAAATGTTTATTAGTTAATTATCTACAACTTTTGTTATAAACATTTTTTTATAATATTAATAACAATAGTAGTTTTTGAGGGTTAAAAAAGCAATAGTCAATTTTTGTATCAAAAATTTAGGTGTTTTGAGTTGATTTTTCGAGTTTTTAGCAAAACTGGTGCGTTTTATGACAAAAAGTTACTTAAATAAAATGTTTATTGGTTAATTATCTACAACTTTTGTTATCAACATTTTTTTCTAATGTTAATAACAATAGTAGTTTTTGGGGGTTAAAAGTTTAATAGTCAATTTTTGTATCTAAAATCTAGGTGTTTTGAGTTGATTTTTTGAGTTTTTAGCAAAACTGGTGCGTTTTACGGCAAAAAGTTACTAAGATAAAATGTTTATTAGTTAATTATCTATAACTTTTGTTATAAACATTTTTTTGTATTACGATTGCAAATGGCGGTTTTAGAGCGTTGAAAATTTTATTTTCAAATTTTTATTTGTGTTCTTCATTTTGTATTATAAATATAAAGAATTAAATTGACAGATGTGACACATTTTGCGTGTTAGACACGAAATTGCATAATGTTGCACAACTTAATCCCACCGCGCGCAACTTAACAATCAATTTAACATCTTAATACATTCAAACCTTTCGTTATCGCGTATCGATCACAATAGTTTTTAATCGTTTGACAACTCTACAAGTTCGCACCGAATGCGTATTATCGCATTGTTATTTTCATGTTCGCACCCACCTATAACGCGATCGCGATTAAATCTTGCCGAAAACGAAACCTTTTTTTCTTTCTTCGTCTATATCTAATGTAATCCAAGATTTAACCAAAAATCACGTTTCGGAACTAAACCAAACGCAAAATCCAATCGAAATTGTAAAAGTTATAGGTGAAAATCTCAACATATTTTTATTTTATTTACACAAATCTTAACTCGTGATGAAATAATAACAAATAAAAAACAAATCATATTGATTTGTTACTTAACTACCCCTACAGAATTGTGTAGGCCATTTTGGACTTTAGTGGGTCATCCGACGTATTTTTGTGCCGAAATACTTAAATAAATAACAATTTATCTTAAATAAATGATATCGAAAATAACAAATAACAAATAAAAATACATGAAATAAGATCGAACAAATACGAAATACGAAAATAAGCAATGAGTATGAGTAAATAAATAATAAGCCACTTTCCTCGCGCGCGCGCGCTTTTTTTTGTTATTTTTGTTACTCTGTGACTTCCTGTTTCTTTTACTTGACACACACACACGTTGATAACTTTACCTTTCTTTAAAGACTAAAACAAAGACTGTGTGATGCGTAGGGGGTGGACGTGAATTTTGCGCGTGGAAGTCTTGAGCTTAATAAGCACAGACAACGTTCGTGGATCGTATCATAAGTGTGGGTGTGTGTGTGAATTGAGAATAAATGTAATGTAAATAATACAAGTCGCTCAAAATGTCGCAAAAGTTCGTAAACTTTCACTTTCCACCAGCGTGGAAAAGTCGAAAATCTTTAGCCGACAAAATCACGCGTTTGCTTGACTTTTTTTTGTAACAGGATCAGTCATAATGTCTTTGACAATTTGTAAAATGTTCAATTACGTAGGCAGAGATCTACGAATGAATAAATCAGGACTATATAAACGATATAAAAAGGAAATGTGTGTTGTGTGAGATTTGATGTGTGGATCATGGTAAATTCAATTTATTTTATTTTCAAAGATTTTATCATTTTATAGTCAAGAATAGAAAATTGATAAGATTTAGAATAAAATTAATTAACGCAGCTTGTTATTTAGTTAATTGACTATAAATTTTGTTATAAACATTTTTTTAAATTTTAATTACAAATGGCGGTTTTTGATGTTTGAAAATTTATTGTCATGTATTCAGTTTGTGGAAATTAGCAATTTTTAGTTGCTTTTTTTCAAATTTTTGAAAAATCTGTCAACTTTAGAATAAAATGAATTAATGCAAATTGTTAATTAGTTAATTGACTACACTTTTTGTTATAAACATTTTTTAAAATTTTAATTACAAATGGCGGTTTTTGATGTTTAAAAAATTGTTGTCATGTTTTCAGTTTGTGAAAATTAGCAATTCTTTGTTTGTTTTTTCAAATTTTTGAAAAATTTGTCAATTTTAGAACAAAATGAATTAAAACAAATTGTTAATTAGTTAATTGATTACAATTTTTGTTCTAAACATTTTTTAAAATTTTAATTACAAATGGCGGTTTTTGATGTTTAAAAATTATTTGTCAAGTTTTCAGTTTGTGGAAATAAGCAATTTTTAGTTTGTTTTTTAAAATTTTTGAAAAATCTGTCAACTTTAGAATAAAATGAATTAAAGCAAGTTGTTAATTAGTTAATTGACTACAATTTTTATTATAAACATTTTTTAAAATTTTAATTACAAATCGCGGTTTTTGATGTTTAAAAATTTGTTGTCAAGTTTTCAGTTTGTGAAAATTAGCAATTCTAAGTTTGTTTTTTCAAATTTTAGAAAAGTTTGTCAACTTTAGAACAAAATTAATTAAAGCATATTATTAATTAGTTAATTGACTACAATTTTTGTTATAAACATTTTTAAAAATTTTAATTACAAATGGCGGTTTTAAATGTTTAAAAATTTGTCCTCATGTTTTCAGTTTGTGAAAACTAGCAATTCTAAGTTTTTTTTTTCTAATTTTTTAAAAATCTGTCAACTTTAGAACAAATTGAATTAAAGCAAATTGTTACTTAGTTAATTACCTACAATATTTGTTATAAACATTTTTTAAAATTTTAATAACAAACGCCGATATTTGATATTTAAACATTCAAAAATTGAGATATTTTTTCAAAAATTTATCGAAAATCTTTGAAATTGTTTAAAATTTTATCCTTAAATATTATTTAAAATGTCAAACCTTTTAGCCCTAAATTAAATTTCCGATGAGAAAAAAATTGATCGCAACTAAAACCCAGAGTGCACTTTATCCTGGTGCACAAAGACAAAATGATAGTAATTGACTCACCAACAAAATGGCTACCTCACTATCTTTACCTTCAATCCTGCTGCTGCTTGCTGTTGCATTTAAATTTTTCTCGTTCACATTTCCGCAATTTCTCCTCCAAGCTTTCATCGCTAGTTAACTCCACTCAACTCTCAACTCAGCGCTACTCACTTTCACTCTTCCTGTCTACTTTCTTTCTTTCTTTCTTTGTTTCAACTTTAAACTTGTGCGTCCTTGCAAAAGTGATGCACCCAACAGTAGCATTTATGCATACTCGTAAAATCCACTAGGTGTGTGTGAGGGTGTTTTATCCTCATCGTCCTTTTGTTTCGTCCTGCGTCCTGCTTGTGCGCAAGCAGTAGATGTAAGTAACAAAGTAATATTCTAATAGCTTTATTAAAAATTCATATTTCACTTTAGCCTACCACCTCCCGCATCTCCTCTCACCCCACTTCCTTCTCGTCTCGTATTTTTGTCCTCATCCTGTTTCTTCGGCATCGGCTCCACTTAGCGTTCTTTTTACGCTGTTTGCTTCGCTATGCTATTGCAATAATAATGAATAAAGAAAAGGAAGGCGCGCAGCACTCAGCCTGAGCATTAAAAGCAGCCCCGAGAGTTAAAAAACAACGATAACAAACAAGATAAGGAATGAAATATTCGCATCAAGGGTGAAATTGTGAAATTGTGCGCCGCGAGTCATACATTTCGTCGTCCTTACCACTCGCGAAAATTTCGCAAAACTTTTGTACGCAGGTGAATCACCACCAGCACCACCCAAAAAAATGATGTGCGAAATGGATTTTAGGGGTAACAAAAGGATAATGGGGTTTAACAACAAAAAAGTTTAAAAATTCTAGAACTAAAGTTTTTAATGATTATTACGATTAAAAAACAAATTTTTTGTTTTTAATTTAGGGGTGGTTTTTAGGGGGTGGGGGTGGTTTGTAAAATTAAACAAAATTTGTTTTGTTTTTTGTTACACCGGAAATTTAACTCGTCCATCATACTCACCAAACATTAGACATAACGTGTCCTTTTTTATTCCTCAGGTTTTGTGTCTTCATTTTACGTTTTTTTTTCCCTTCCACGTAGTTTTCAAAGCTTTCTTTCGCACTAGATTTCCGGTTTACATGAGTTTCGGTCGAGGCTAGTGTTTACATTCTCGACAAACATGGGCCATTTCGTCTCCGCACCCTTGATTTGTTTGCTCTTTGACGATAAACGCACTGATAGATCGCCAATGGCCAAAAATAGAAAAATAATTTGTCATTTTACTCAACACCCTGTATAAAAAAAACCTTAAGTTTTATACCATGATTGAGTCCTTCTTAGTTTTAACTTAACTTCCGGTTGTGTGAAACTAAAATTTTTATTTTAAAGTTAAAATTCAAAACTACCCCTAATGCAAGAACAACCCTTGATTGAGAATTTATTTCATCATTTTATTTTAACTGTATGCTTTATTCTGGTTTCAATTCTAATCTAGATTGTTAGTATTGTTTTTGCCACCCTAGTTCACCCTCACTAGGCATTATCAACTACCAACCCTTGGGTGTCGCGTGCACGTGCATTGTTATTGGGAGCGTGCTCTAATTTTTGGATTTGATGGATTTTAGGGAAAATTTGCAATGTGTGTAATGTTACTCAATGAGGGGGTGCAAAATGGGGTAATACACATTACCCCTACATTTCTTACTTTTACATCCTTGTTCTTGCATCAACAATCATTGACAATATGAACATTTGGTTTTATGTTAGCAATGGCTGTTTTAAGGGTAGAAACATAAAAAATATAGGGGTTGGTGGAATTAAAAAATTTGCTGTTAAATTTTTATTTAAATTATTATCTAATATAATTAATAATTATAATTTTTTAAGGGGTGAGTTTTAAGGGTGCTTTTTTGGGGGTTGTTAATATAATTTTTAACATTCTAAAGTCTAAGCACTTTTTTTCTTATTCTTAAATTTTTGATACGTTTTTTTTTTATTTCTTTGATATGCCCACTTGCCCTTAAACCCCCATACACCTTTATTCACCCTCTTACACCCCCATGGCCAATATTTGTATGTTCCTTCGATTTACAATATATTCTATTGTTGCTATCCGCACACGCGTGTGTTTTTTTTTTCTTCTTCTCGTTTGAGTTTTTCGTCCTTTATTTTGAGGGTAGTTGATATCGGCCTAAGCCTCCAACTACCCGTCTTGCTTTGCTTTGCTATGCTTTGCATTTGCAGCTTGAGCTTGAGTTGAGCTTTCTAGTTCAAGGTATATACCGCGTATAGATTTTGTGGACAGTGGACGACGACGGTCATTGAACAACAAAAAAACATCCACCTAAAAAGGGAAACCGGGATACGGACGGACGCGATCGCAACGGAAAGCAACCCCCGCGCGCTTTACCGCAGCTTTGCTTTCGATAAGAATTTACAAAAAGTCTATCCCAGTTCGTACCGGCGGACAGAGGCCACAAAGCTCAAAGCGGTTCAAGTCTTCAACAAATGTTTTTTGTTTTTGTAATAACATGCATGGAATATGTTATATTTTGTTTTTTAAATATCACGAAATCTTTTGTTTTTTAGACGCAAACAAAACTAACAAAAGTGTTGGAGCTTAAAACAAATGACTAACAAATAACAATTCACGACAATTCATTTGTTTTTTTTGTTGATTATTTTTTGTTTTTAATAAACAAACTCTTGGTTATTAAAAAAAAAACAAAAATTATAAATTCAGGTATCGATACTACCTAGATATTAAACATCAAAAGATAAAATACGTTGATGTCGAGAACGCGAGGGATGAATGCATAAAGATTTCGCTTTGTGTGCAACCCCTAGGTCCGAAACGTAGGAAACACACGAAAAAAATTTGCAACTGTCCGATACTCGTGTTTGTATTCATCCTAAGCCCGTGTCCACATGTCCAGTACGCACGTTGTTTCTTTTAGAATTTTTTTTGCTGCAATTTTTATTATTTTTTTGTGCGATGCATAAAGAAAAAAACACATTTTTGGCATGTGCTACCGAACCAATATGATTTGCTCCACTAAAATCCCAAAGACGGGGATAATCGTTTTGTGTACGTACTCGTGCCGACGACGTAATAATTTGACAAAGAATGGTTTTTAATAAGATTAGAAAATTCCGCAAGTTTGTTATTTACTTTTGGAGTTTTTTTTCAAGTGTTTGCGTTAAAACACGTAAAAAAGAAAAAATGGGGATCAAAGCTAGAGCTTTTATGTCTCGTGCGGCGATCAACAAACAAATAAGATACAAATAAGACACACACAAGATAATGTTTAGTATCTATAAAAAAATATTTTAAAGTTACGAATTTATTTATTTTTAGGATAAAACAGAATTTGTTTTCTTTTGTTTCAATCACAATCACAAAAAACAAAAAAAAAACAAATGCCTGTAATGATATATCAATAAAACAAAAGAAAACAAAACTAAAACACTGTTTTTTGACGTTGTTTTTTAGTTATTTTCAGTTGTTAGTCATTTGTTTTATTCACATATAATCACACAAAGAAAACAAAACAAATTTTTGAAATAAACAAATTTTGTTTTGTTTTACTATTGTATTGATGACGTAAGTGGCGCTAAGAATGAGAGTAAAATCTTAATGGTCATCTCACAGCTTGCGGAATGTGAAGGATCTCGGAATCTCCGAGAATTCCAAAGTCCAATGAACTTTTTTGCCTTTTTTAAACCTTTTTTCACCTTTTTTCTTCAAAACTTTGAATTTATCTCTTTTATTGTTCTTCCTAGTTGCGTTTTTTCGGTTTTGTTTTGAAGTGAACGTTTTTTTTCCAAACTATTTCTTTTTCTGGTTAGTTCCGAGAAGGGCAGTGTCGATTATCGCCCATCAAACCAAACTATTAATTATTGCTTTTGCACACTCCTTTTGAGCGAGCTACCATTCCATTTTGTTATTTTTGTTATTTTTGCGTACGTAAGGCACAAGATGAAATGATGAAGAAAGAGACAAGGGATGACCATGACTAGAATAGTGGTCAGTTGTTTTCTTTTGTGTTGGATTCTCTATACTGGCACCAGCAGTGACCAGCAGTCGTATTAATTTCGGCGCTTTTCTTTTTTTTATAATTTATGTCTGCACAGAAGTTGGTTTCAATCATTATTTTACCTATATATTTATATAATCATCCCTCAATATTATGAACTTTAATTGCAAATACTTAATCTTCCTTTTAAAAGAAACAAAATTTGTTTTATTTTGTTTAGAAACTGTTTTACGTGTTTGTTGCTTTTGTTTTAATGTTTTAATCTCTAAAACAATTGATTGCTGATTGTAGTAATCAAACAAACAAAACAAAAGTGATAGTATATTTTGTGACTGTTAATGATGTGTGAATTCTACTTTATAGTAGTGTTTAGTGATAGTGATTGTGATTGTAAAGTTTAAATTTAAAACATTCACACGTCTAGCCTACGATAATGAAATAATAATCGTTGTAATAACCAAAAATTAGTGTTGTGTAACTTGTCACATTACTTGTTACATTTATATATATATATTTGTATGTACAAATATATAAATACATTTAATAACAATATAATTGCTTTGAGTAAATAAACGTTTGGACAGTTGACAATCGATAGAAACAAATGAATGGACTTGGAAACAAGTGACAATCTCGACGTCGAGTTAGGTCCGGGTTTAAAACAACTGAATCAAACAAACAAACAAACAACCAAATAAATGAAAATAAATGAAAACAAATGAAAACAACTGCTTATACATAACCTCTCTATCTTAACCTAACTTTTTGTATTTAACGCATTCAACGGATATTATGTTAACTTTAGATAATAAATATTTGAATGTGTGAATGCACTTTTTGGCTTATCGCAGCATTGTGTGCGTTATCATAAATTTCCGCCCCAAAGTGTTAGACCCAACCAAACAATAACAATTCACACACGCATTGCACATCGCAGGCAAACATTGAGACGACATTGAAATTTGAATTTATTTGCATTACATCAGATGTTTGGTGTTGTTTGGTTCAAAGAGCGGTGTAAAATTGTAAGATGTCGGATTGCATCCATGACCTAAACCAACTTATCTTTATCTCCGAAACGCACATTCTCAGTGCGAACAAACACTGTACGAATTGTAGAATTGTACGCGTAGATAAGGGTTTTATCTTTGCGTCTTATCACAAATTAAATAACAGCTCGAAACAATGAAATATTTTGGATGTTTGCGTTTTGTGTTTGAACATTTTTGGATTTGAACGAACCGGGAAGTTGGAAGCGTGCTGGAGTTTAAAAAAAGAATCGTTTGTGTCACGTGCGCTTGCACTGCATGTACAAGGGTAGTTTTTTATATTTTTTTGAGTTTTAGGGCGCAAAACTAAAAAAAACGTCGCGCTCCAGCCACGCTTCCTGAGCCAGGTGCGCAGAAAACAACCCTCTATTATTTTGTTCAAAAGTTACAAATTTTTGGTAAAACACTAAATTTTACCTCGAATATTTATAACTAAAGTTTTATTTGCGATTCGTGTTTTGTTTTTTTGTTTTCATTAAAGTTTGGTCGAAAACAAAACACTAAATATAACGACGAAACAAATTTTGTTTTCTCCTATTCTATACTATACGTGTTTGCTTGCATAGACAACTTTTGTTTTTTTAGTTGTTTGAAACAAAATTTGTTTTATTAAAATTTAATTTTCATGTTTCAACTTTTATGGCAATAATCTTGTTAAATTTCGCTTATTACTCATCCAGTTAAACTTAAATTTACACCCTTCGGCATTTTCAACCCTGCTCCAATTTAAATTAAGTCTTTCATAAAATTTTCACTTTCAACCCTTGTAAAAGTAAACTTTTATGAACTTTTACCTGCTGGAATTACTTTTGAATAAGTTTACTCTCACTTTTCACCGACCCCGAGTAAAAACCACCGCACGGGTGGTCGCTGTGCGCACGTGAATGAACCCTTTACCGCATTCAGGGCGGCAAATAGTAAACCCTTTTATGATATTACCAAATTAACACTAATGGCGGGCGGGTTCGCGAATTTACAAACACACCGCGCTCGGCACCACGTTAATAAACGCATATTGTAATAAACTGAGGGTTGAAAAGGATTACTTATGGCGGCGCGTTTTGCACCATTCGAACCGAAATTGGATTAACCTACGGGCGATTTATATTTAATATTCAAAGGCGTTGAATGCCGCTCAAGGGCAAAATTTAAATATTCCGAATTTGAGTAAAATTGAAAGTTTACAAGTTTATATATTTTGTTGGAAGTAAGTTGGAGTTGCGTAGCATTGGGGATAGTTCTGAGAAGGTTGATTGATTGCAATATTGCGACATTACGACAATTCACGCTTTGTGGGGGTTGTTCAAGTTTTAGCGAGAATTGTTGTGCAACTATTGTACAATTCGTTGCGTCGTTTTATGATTTTCTTAGTGATTGAATGACTATTGAATAATATTGGTCTATAAAAGGTAGACATTTTATATTTGGTCACTAAGATCAAGATGATTCGTCATATTTATTTATATTTTTCATGGTTTTGAATTCTCAAGTTTCGAATCGACGCAGATCAAAGACAGAAAAGTGAAAGTGCAAAAATGTAGGTTTGTTTGTTGGTATATGATCGATGATTTTGTTTTGTAACGAAAAGTTTTCAATTTTTTCAGTTGTTGTCTCGCACTGTGCGTTTGTTTGATTCGTTGCTACTTGATTTTCAAATGTTTTTATGATGAATCATTTTGTTTTTTTCCTAACGTTGTTTTGTTTTCTTTAAAACGCAGTTGTTTTCAATTTCAATTTTCAACATCGTTTGTTTATTTGTGCATTTTGTTTTCTGTTGTTTAAAAATCGATAAATCACACATCTAGTCCGCAGTGTCCGCAAATTGTAATTGTGATTACTGGATGTTGAAGGGTGGCGTGCGTGCGTCTCAATTTTTTAGTCTATTTTGTGTCGTTTACCGACAATGCCCGCTTTTTGATGACTTTTTTACTCAAAAAACGCACTCGAGATCTCCGCACCACACACACAAAACACCACGCGCCCTTCTCACCACGAGGGCATGACATTCGCAGCAACGATTGTAGGGTTTTTGGCAACGTGTTTTGCACCCTTCGCAAAAATAAGTTGAAATAAAACTGGATTTCAACACGCACAATATTTCGTATTACAACAAATCAAAAACATATTTTTTGTGTGATATATTTTTCATATAAGATCACAA
Source organism: Atheta pasadenae (assembly GCA_030264155.1). Classification (NCBI taxonomy): domain Eukaryota; kingdom Metazoa; phylum Arthropoda; class Insecta; order Coleoptera; family Staphylinidae; genus Atheta; species Atheta pasadenae. Next base: position 2,943 of record JARJDS010039235.1, on the reverse strand, counting down.
TTCTGAGTGTGGGTGATTTTTGGTTTGGTGCCGAAAGCTTTTGATACTTTTAATCGATTCGGCCGAAATTTACAAAGCGCCGCAAAAATATTTGAAAGCGTTGAAATGAAATGAAAGGCTTTCTTTGCTTTGGTTTGGTTGGGTGGAGAGATGACGATGAGATTGAAATGAAAGCTTCGGAAAATAAACCGGAAAACCGGAAGCCAACAGGACAACAACACTGGACATGGCAGTGACATGCTGACAAACGGACATACTAACAACATATATAAATAATAAAAATAAAACATTTTGGTTTTTTATTTATTATGAAGTTATGAAGTTTTTAATTTTTAAAATTTCATGATGAAGCTATAAAAGTTTGTAATAGAATGTACACGCTAGGTAATACAAAAATCTTGAAGTAAATTAGAGAAAAGATCAAAGGAATATATGAAGTCCTGGAAAGTCACAAAATGGTGACACCTTTGATGTTAAAGATGAAGTTAATTATAATTTTGTAGAATTATCAGCTTTAGCTTACACTTCGGCTGCTTCGTAATTTGTTTCATCAAAAAATAAAACAAAGAAACAGAAAATATTAACAAGAAAACTAACAGAGTGTACAAAACAAAAGATTAATAACAAAATTTGTTATCGTCAATACTAAAAATCAACAAGGTCAAAAACAAAACACTGTTTCATTAAACAAAACTACGAAACAAAAGAATAAAATTCGAGTTTTATACAAAACACTAAGAAAAAACAAATTTTGTTTATTCAGATTCTTAAGTGTTTAAAACAAAAGAAAATAACAAAATTTATTATCATCAATACTAAAAATCAACAAAGTAAAAAACAAAACTCTGTTTCACTAAACAAAACTTACAAAACAAAACACTAACAGAGAAGTAAGTGTTGATACTAAAAGCAACGATAACAAATTTTGTTTACAAAATTGTATCAGTTTTTTATCATGTTCATGTCGATTAAATTTCAAGTGTTGTAATCATGAATTAACAAATAAATTAATCGAACTTCATTATTTTACCGAGATGATTGTCATTTTTTTTGTAGCACTTGAAAGTTATCATCACTCTACTTATGTTTTGCAAGTTATTTTCAATACGTTAGTGAAACAATTTTTGAAATTTTGTTTTATTGTTTTTTTCGCCAAATATTTGTGTTGGCTTTTTGGAGTTTTGAGGCGGCAAAACGTCAAAGTGCGTGCCCTTAATTTTAATCCTCTGTTTACGTCGCATTGCGCCGTCAGAATCGCAGTCGGCGGTCCGGCGCTGGTCAAATGTTAAATTTACCCAACGTGCAAATTGCGTTTAGAGACCACAATCTAAAGAGACGCCGACGCCTTGCCAAAAAGGGTGCAAGGGTGCTTTAGTGCTAGCCACATCGAAATTGGATTAGGCGGAGAAGACAATTGCATGTTGTGGAAACGAAACGCACAAATTTGCATCTTATGGCATTGAGCGTTATTGCGAAATTACAAAATTGCAGCATTTTTCAGCCTTCAAGGGTACGGTCACTCACAAAAGTGAATTTTAGGTTTTAAACGTTGAAAACCAGGTAGAAAATGTTACGGTTTGAGGTTTAAAGGAATGAAAATGAAAGTGTGTTTGAGATTTGGGTGCAAAATGGAAAGAAAAGTGTGAATATAAAGGTTTTAGGTGTGTAGTGACATCTTGCGGGTGTTTTAAGAATTATTAAGAATTTAAGAAATGCGAATTTTGTTTATTTTGTTTCATGTTTTGTTTTTTAGTAAATTCAATTGTTTTTTTTTATTGAGGTCTTAGATCAAAAAACAAAACATAACAAAACAACAGCATTTGTTTTTTTGGGTTCAACACGAACTAAAACAAATTTTGTTTTTCGGTTTTTCAGTCAACTTTGACATAAATTAATAACACTTAGGAATTAATTTTGTTTAAACGTAAATTAATATCGCGGAAATATTTCATAATTTGCGCAAGTTAAATTCCACAATTCTCACATCATCATCCCCCACCGTATCACGGCAAGCGCGCACGCAACACAACGCACCCTCATTGAAAATAATTCCGTATTCGAAAACACGCGCGTGAGCGAGAACACAAGATCACACCAATCGCAATCAACCCTCCAACAACGTCCAACAATCTACTTCTACCTCTACTTTGCGTCGTCCACAGTCACTGTACCCATCTGCGTCCCACTCACGTTAAAAACCACCCTTAACGTGACCGTAACGCGTAATCTTATGCTAAAGTGTAACGAAAACGAGCCACAAAGTGCAACAGAGACAACACGATCAACGACTGCCATTTACTGATACCCGGCGCGTCTCACCACCCAAACCGGCGACGAGCGGCGGCCTGGTGGGGGTTGCGTGCGGAGGTGCGTGTTTCGTGTTGCCCTAGGTTAAGTCTCGACGTGCGTGAGCTTTCCAACTTCAGTAAGCTCTCGCTTCTCATGTGTGCCGCACGCGCTCACGGAGAAGACACATTTGACGCAAAATATTATCATCACATTTTAATTTTTTGCCCGACCAAAAAAACAAAAGTGGTTTTTTTTCTGACGTAAAACAAAATTGGTTTACAAATTGTATCTAAGGAACAGAGTTCGGATTTTTGTGTCAACCAAGGAACTTTATAAACAAATTTTGTTTTTCTCAACAAGGACAAGTGTGCTGCGGAAAACAAGTGAATAGACGAATTGCGAAAGTTTTGTTTGTGTGTTTGGTTGCGAGTTGTTGTTTAATGGTGACGACGATGCCGCTCTTACAAGAAGCCACTCCGAAACGAGGTAAGGATTTTCGATAATAATTATTAATTATTGGCACAATCACTACGTTAATAACTTCGGTAATTGTTGCGGTAGTAATTAATTTGTGTCGTGAACGATTAAATTAGAATGTTGAGTGTCATTATCATTAATCACTTTACAAAGTTAGCATTCACTTTTTTTAGTTTG
>JARJDS010039217.1:0-13000 GCA_030264155.1 Atheta pasadenae | reverse complement strand
TTGTTTTGCTTTGTGTTCTGAGTAAATTTATGAATACATAGACAACATGTAGACACCTAATTGAGGAGTTAAGGGTGTTGCTTATAACATTTATTATTATTACGCCACGTTAAGAAAATATAAATCGAAATTGCATCAAATTGCTCAGTGCGTCGTCGACAAAATGGCACCGCGCACAATGCAATGGACCCACCTTTTTTATTATACTTTGTCATTATGTGTATATAAGTGTCATAAGTTTCATTTGTTTATGTTATGTACATACGCCGTCAATGTAAATTTTAGTCAGTCAACTCAAAGGGTGGTCATGAATAATTAAAATTATAAATAAAAACTAAACAAAACCAAAAGAAACCAAATGAATATTGTAAATTTTAAGATTCGTTTTAAAATGTTCTTATCAAATTTGCAATTCATGCTTATCGCTTTGCTCTACTGCGCATGCGCACGCTTACTAAACGCAATCGTCAAAAACCTAATGCCTATAACGTTTCAACTAAATTCGAACGTTGTTTAATATTTTCGGTTTTCAATTCCTTCTAAGTCTTCTCAGCTAAGTCGCGACCATTGGAATTGTCAGCGCTACGTTTGTTTTTTTCTTTACTTTTTCGCTGGTAACGTTAATTTGTTTTGTTTGTTTTCACTCGTCTTAAAGCTCATATATAATAATACTATGTACGTTCGATTTTCGCACTAAAAATCACTACACGTCAAATTCATCAAAACGTATTTGGTGTTTGGTTTTCATATTTTGGTAAGTTTGGTTTTTATTAATTAATCATCAATTTAAACTATTCTTGTAACTTCGTCTTCGTTTTACAATAAACTGGTCTAAAATCTAAACTAATCGATTTTACTTTAGTCGTAATTTGCGTCGAAAAACCCGGGCGCCTAATCAAATATATCAATAGGGTACAAATTGGTATAAATATGTCATAATGTCATAAATGCGGAACGATATGTTTGAAACTTTTCAAATTCGCGCAGGAGTGAAAATAGGTGCATGGAATTGAATAAATATGTGATGTTCGTTCCTCAAACCATCAAAATCTTCCATACTCCTTTCTACTTTTAAGACGTAAACGTCTTAAATCACTTAAATATTTAAGTGATTTCTATTTAAAAATAAAACCTAAAATGTTAAAATCATTTGTGTCATCATATGTGTGTGCTTCTGGAAGAAACTTATTTTGTTTTCTCATTGTGTGTCCGCTGTTTTTAAAGGACGTGAAGATTTTCGCAAGATTTGGACTTACTATCGCGTGCCCAGACTTTTCCCAGAAGGCTTTTCACCTTGAGACTTGCAGAGGTGCGTGATCCGCGATACTTCTTCGGCGTGTTGGGTGCACTACCCGTTGGAGTAGCCGTACCGGAAGTACCCGTCGACTTGTTGCGGTTGTGGTTGCGCTTTGAAGAGCTGCGTTTGCGGAACAGATCGCGCGATCTCTCGGGATTCTCCAGCTTAAGACGAATCTGTGTGAGGATGCCGACCAGCAGCTCGTCCACGTTGTGATTGATGCCAACAGATGTCTCGATGTACTTGCAGTCGTACGAGGTCGCCATCGATTTTCCTTCTGTGGGCGAATATTCACGAATGAAGATACAATTTAAATAAACAAACATTATTAATAATATTAAAGGTTCTGTAATTAAGCACATAACATTCGTACAAAAGTCCATTATATGTGCATTTTAATTAAAGTAGAGTGGTAACAATTGCATTAACACTGTCTGGGTAAGTTTGAAACGCGTTGAAAGGACTTTAGTGAGAGTAGTAAGGGTTGGACAAACCCACTGAGTATTAGAAGCATTAGACGCATTAATCGGTTATGAGGTCAAGTTAAAGGGCCAACCAAACCAACTTACCTAACTCACATCAACTTAGTTGCTGCTGCTCTTTGAGTTTGAAACCCTTTCATCGTTTTCTCACGCTTCGCTTTGTAATTTTGAAATTTCGCTCATTTAGCACACATTTTCATAATAAGCCGTCCCTTTTCTTTATATAATAAACAGGATGTTACAAAACAAAAACTTAAAAACCCAAATTCTAAGCTAAATTTTCCTTAGAATCCTACAAATGTCCAAAATGCAAAACACTAGGTGTGTGACTTACTTTCTTTCCTCCGCTACCAGTTGGTCGGAAAAGTCGTGAAACTCTCGAAAGGGTTCATTGTCCTGTCAGTCGTGCGAGGCGTGCGCGCGGTCGAAAGCCGAAGCGGCAAAATGACGTTGCTGGCTTCACTTCGCAAGTCCGGCGGCGGCAATGCGGGTGAAGAAAAACGCGAATCGATTGTGATCCGCGTTCAGTTCGCAGGAGCGCGTCGCCAAATCCGCGCGTGCGGAAGTTACAAGATACAACGCGCCGCGCGTTCTGGTACCAGAACGAAAAAAAGCACGCAATAAAACTTTACTTATTTGGCGTTGGTTGCATTGGCATCGTTAGCAACAGCCCCGTCATGTTAGTGCAATGAATAGAAACTAAATGTGATCCTTGCGATCGACATCGCCGACTGTCTTTAACGTAATTCCTGCTTTTCTCTCAAATATCCTACGGCCATTCCACACCGACCTTTAACTTTTACGCTGAGCTGTTTCTTAAAGTCGAAGTTAAGATATACAATGCGATAAAAGAAGACGAAAGTTAAGAGGAAGAAATCCTGCTTGAAAGCAAGTCGTGATTGCGCATTTTTTCCGACAAATTGACAAACAGGATAAACTTATATATTGGAATATATATCGAAGTTCCGTAAAGTTCCGTGCGCCAAATGACACAATCCCCGTCCTATACTGACAAAGCATCAACGACGACGACGGATCGGCGTTCATTTGCTTGATTAATCCTTATTGAATTTCCTTTTTTCTCGTCTTACGTTTTCCGTCTACAATATTGCAACTGACGAATATTATTTCGTTTTAAAAATATTAAATTAGGTACCAAAAAAACAAACAAACAAACAAAAACTTAATAGCTTAAGATTTTAAGGTTAAAAGCAACGATTTGAGATCCAAAAAAAAAACAATTTGGTAGCAATTGGCTAGGCAATAAAATTTCTTTCAATTCAAATATATCCAGAAGCTCGTTTGTCAAGATCTCGACGTTAAAGTGCGTTTATACCCTTTTTATATATTTCGTATTCAAGTCGCAAACATTCGCTCCTCTCCATGGATTTGATTCGAATTTACATCTTTTTCTGCTCACGTCCGCAAATCTAACGAACGCCAAAGCAAATGAGTCCTTTCAACGCAACCTTATTCAGAGAACCCACCAACCCCCAAACGTTAAAAACCAAAAAAAAAACGCAAAGAAGGTAAAACACTAAAAAAATAATTCCAATGAATGCCTAAGCTTTTCATTATGGGTACCCCCGTCAATGACGTTTTAAAAATTGAAAGTCCTAAAACTCTCACCCCCACACACACACAAAAGACGATGAAAACGGTTTTATTAAAAAAAGCAATCCCGATGCGGCTGTCGCAGCATACATAAAGTTATAAATCTTGCCGCCGTCCGGCGTAAAATAACACAATCTTCACTTAGACTCTCAAAGCATTTTTGATAGGGACACGCAGATTTCCCGCTCGCGAACATTTTCGCAGATTGAATCGTCATCACGGTCGAGCGTTTAAATTAGCTTCGGCCTGGCGCTTTATAATGGAACGTAATTTCACTCTTTTTTACTTTTTCGCTTTTTTCGTCTTTCTAATTTCTGAAGAGTGGCTTCCAACGCAGCAAGCGTCAACAGTGCGGGAAACGTTACATCGACAAACTTATTCCATTCGGTTCTACTACCTAAAGTCATTTTATTTGTTAAAAATTATCACACTTATGACAAACAGTAAAGCACAATACTTAAAATATGTCGTCCATTAGTTAACATTTCACATTTTAACTACGTGCTTCTTGATCAAAATGAGAATTACTTGCCGCCATTCGTACTCGTCTTGTGTTTGGCTTTTATAATGCCCTTTTTCTTCGCTTTCTCGTTTAATTTACGCTTACAGCTATCGCACAAAGTCACCTGAGACGCGCTTATTGATAAACTACCGCGGTCACGTGTCCCTTTCAGTTTATGTTTCGATTTATCCTCATTAGTTTGATTAGGCAAAGGTACAATTGGACCTTTTGGTAGTTTTTGCACCATTTTCGTTATACGTCGAGCCCGATGTCCACGACCGGTTAGAACTTTATTCATTTGTTTTGACGTACGTCCATTTGGATATTTGACAGGTTGCGGTACAGTTTTCACTTCTGCGTTTGGTCTTTTCTTTGACGGTTTATTAGGGGCTAAATTAAACCATTTTTTATCATCTTGCCCGTTTGTGTCCACACGCAGACTAGTGGTAGTACTACTTTTTAAATCTTTACCTTCACTTGTATCTTCATCTTTATCTACATCTACTACTGGTACAAGTTTCAGTGGTCCTGGTTCCAAAAGTGATATTTCCGAAGAAGCAATACGTTTTGTTAAGAGATACTCATCAGCTTTGATATCTTTCCATATGCTAACACCCTTTTTGGTTATGTCTAATATATTTACATTACTGTCTTTAGTGTTGGCGTAGCATTCCAAGAAATCATAAAAACTGTCACCGGCTTGTGCTTTGCGTCTCGGCATCGTCGCTTTTCTTCAGTTTTAGGGTTTCAACACAAAAATTTTGATAATTTCGATAAACAATGACTTAAATGACTATAATTTCAAATAATTCTGACGTAATGACTTAATGTATCAATGACAATTGATAAACAAATCAATCAAGCTTCCTTGATTTTTTTAAAAATTTAAAACAAAAATCAATACCACTCTACTACTACCACCACCACACATAATTTAAAGGATAATAGCTCAACACTTATTCTGATAAGTTACCTTCAGTGCTGACGGCACGTGATCGCACCAAGTCTGCTTTGTTGGAGACCAAAATAACTGCCTTTGTGCTGATGGTGTCCAAAGTCCAAAGTGTCTGCAGTATCATTTCGGCGCAGGATAAACTGGCGCGGTCTGCACAGGAGAAAACGACGCAATAGGCGTGCGGATCGGTGTACTTTTTGATGCAATTTGCCGGCTGTAAGCAGAGCAAACGATGAGGCATTTAATTTCATACAAACATAAATCCTCAAACATCCATCAGGATTAATCTGATTTTCGTTCGAATGGTGGTTTATCTAGTTATACTCACAGTTAAGTCTGCCGTGGCGAAATCGATGAATACCAACTCAGATTCTTCGCCGGCCAACAACACCGACACGGTCTTCTCCCCGCTGTCGTCGTCTGTAATGGAAAACAAGAGCGTGAATAATTAACGTAACAAACTAAATTCTATGTGCTTTCCATGTGCTTGTATGCCCTTAAACCGCTAGGGGTTTTAAGGGTGCTAAGAGATTCGCAATCTTTGGTTTTAGTAAATATGTATAATATTTGTCGCTGAATGTGGACTAACTGGCGAGTGTCATTAATTAAACACGAGGAAATGTTGTCCTTAATTTTCATTTCTCCGAGAGCGAAATCTACACCTACAGTTGGCATGTCGATCGTAAATTAAGTTTGCGACTCATAACGAAGTTATTCCACATCCCGGGTCCTTTCACGCCGACATTACGCTTTCTATCCGAAATGTCGTAACTGATTCGTTTACAGTTTACACGCATTTTGTTACGCATGCGTGTTTTCGTTCAACTTAAATATTTCCCCCCAATCTCCTTATGTAATGATCTTTGAAGTCCTTAATTTAAATAATTGAACTTTAACTCCCTACTAGAGTTTTTTGACAAAAATATACAATCAAAGTTGTTAAACAACGGCAATAACAACAGTTTATTACTAATTTCAAGTTCAAGGTCGTATTACGTTGTCCAATTGATGAAATTGCTCATGCACGTCGTTGTAGCTTGGTAATTTTAGCATAAATCATAATAAAGATACAAAACTTATGAGTTGAAACATAATTCTCAACTCAAAGTGGAAACAATTTTGCCGATCCATCAAAACTCCGAGCGTCTTCGAGGGTAGTTAGAAGTTTACGACACAAAAGTACATCGTGGCACGCCGAGTTCGGCTGATTACATTGCTGCAAATGGCAAAACTTGTGATAAATATTGCCATCTGCCAAGGATTTAGGTCCTAATGATCGACCACGTCTTGCCAAATGCAATGACAACGACGAAAATGAAGAAAACGCGTGTTTGCCGCACATAAAATTAGCAATTCTTTTGTTTCGACATGTTTGTGTTAGATAATTGGTCACTGAAATAAACTTATTATTGTTGCGTCATGTCATAATTTATTTTAATTGAATCAGTTAATTAGCCTGAAGGTTGTTTATTTTGAAAACTAACAAAATATTGAATTAACAAAACACTGAAAATGTGTTTGTTATTAAAAAACGAACAAAACACATGACAAATTAACATTAACGAAGAGGAAATTCTAATTTCAATATTGAAAGGCCGGGGGGATGATTTGCATATGCAGATGCGATTTGTTGAGTGCATCCCCAACGCAACGGATGCTCGCAAAGTGCTGACGGCCCGACGCGCCTCTTCATCGTGCATAAATACATACGTAAATTGCTGTGGGAACAGCATCCCCCCATTTGGTAAAAACCGCCCGGTTTGCCCAGCTTATGACATCTATGCTTGTGTGCGCATGGCGTAATTACTTGTTCGTTTACACTGACAGAGACGCATCTTCATGTAATTCTAATGTAATTTACCGACGCCTTTGTGCACTCGCTCTCTTTTTTGTGCTTGTCACAAAGTGTTGCGCGTTTGAATGTGATTGTGATATGTTCAAACTGTGTGCTCTTGGAGAACCAAGACGTGTTTGATGTGTAAAGTTGTCGCCCTTTTGCGAGGTGTTTGGTTGTTTACCTATACTGGTGTCGTATGCGTGCAGATACTCCGATGTCATAAATTGCGACACCAGGGAGGACTTGCCCACGGCGGGGCCGCCCAGCATTAAGACTCGGTACGGCATCGGACCGGGGGCGCTAGTTGATGACTCCCTGGAAGATGCTAGACTACAATTGGCTGATGTGCGCGTCGAGTTTGCCGTTGACACCACTGGCAATTGTTCAGTACTGCAACAAAACATAAATTATTTTCATTACAAATGGAAATTGATTAACGCTTCTTCTTCTTTATTTTTTTTTCATTTTTTAAAAGAATCGTACTTTCCAGAAAGATTAATCATTTTTCTGGTTCTTATCTCCGTCAAAACACTTCACCAACTAATCTCCCAACCTCTCGTCCTCGTTTCCTTAAGTTGCTAAGTTCTCAGCTCCTTCATTTGTGCTTCAAACTACTTCACTCCTCATATCTTCAAATTTTCATTTTCTCCAGTTGTCAAGAACCTCAATTCTCTAACATCCTACCTCGTTCCTCCAAATTTCTAAGCAACTTAACTCGTGAGTGTCTTATTTTCAACTAATATTTTCTATCTCCCCAACTCCCAAACTTTTCTGCCCTCATTCACTTACTCCTTCTTCAATCCTCCCTAAGTTCTAAACTAAATATCCCCGCAACTTCTACAAATTAATGAAAACAAAACCAAACTTTATATAAGATTTAGCGCTAAATAATCCAAGACCTAAAACACCACGTAGTAGACCTAGTTGAAAGCAATAGAAAGTTGTGAAAATCAAACGGAAAATGAAAATGATGTTAGTGGGTCAAAGGTACGATATTCTTAGACCTGGCCAGACTATAAAACGCTTCAAGAAGCAGAAGTAGAAGCAGAAACAAAGCAAATTTCGGCACGAAGATAATAATTCTCTTGCCCTCTCACAGCGAGTGCAATAATGAAATGTCAAATGCGGTGGAAAATGTTAATGGTGCCACAGTGCGCTGCGGTGGCGCCGCCTGTCGGGGGCCCGAAACGCCAACAGCTCCCGAACAACTCAACCCAAACCTATTGGGGTTATTAAATGTGTGACGTGACATAGAAACCGAATTAACAACAACAAAAAATCACTAGCGTTTCGTGCCCAACACACGACAAATAATCCGTCCTCAGAGAGCAAAATAAAAACACTGTAAAGAGGGTGTGGGAGACCAAGAACAAAAAAATATCAAGCACAATAGAAAAAGTGCGAGATAATTACAAAGCATCGCAAAAACATGCGCATAAAAAGCGTCGTAAAAAGGCCTACAATGCACAAGCAAAATGAGATGAAAAAAAAAACCAGTGGAATCAGCAAAAAAACAAAACACGACAAAAACGTGAAACAAAAGAATCTATTCCGTTATCCCCCCAGCGACATCTCAAAATAGTAATATTTTTCAACGATTTAAAGTCTCATAATTCATAAAACATAACCTCTTACTTGTGAATAAAATATAACTTGATAACTTTGGAAAAAAAGGAAGCTAAAAGTTATCAGGGTGATTTAGTAGGGATTTAAACAGGTTAAACCGAAGTTGAGAGTGAGTTGATCGTGGGCTCATTTTTTATATTCCCCAACTGTGCATATACATTATTTCCAAGGGTTATATCGAAAAAGCGTCAAGTAAAAGCAAAATAATCCATAAGAAAATATAAAATATGTACAAAGACGACATGTGCGTTTGCCTTGAAGAGGGATAAAAACCATGTGCTACGTCACCACCCCCCATAAAAACACGCCATATTTTATGCGACATACTTACTTCCAAGGATTCGGATTCATCCAAGGTTTGTATTGAATGGATAAACTAAATATTCATAAATTATCTCATGCAAATCAACAAAAAAACCAAATCATAACCGGTGGTAACAGTGTGTGACAGTAGGTGTATATTGGGTCAATATCTTACGGTCTGAGTTTTTCACTCTTTGCGCGACGTATTTTGATCGTGTCACGCTGAGGTCGACGCGTATCACCCGGATTTAGCCACATTTAAAAAGCCGTTTTTCACTACTTTCGATTTGAAATATTGGAAAACCCTTCTGGCGAAGAGGATGATGATGTTGCTGGGCAGACTCTCACGCGCGCACTGACTCGAAGCCGTTCTAGTTCGGCAGCACCACCAACGGCAGCGATTGTCTATGTCATCCGGCGTATCGTGTCTCCGCTTTACAAAACCGCCATCGCGCCCAGATGCGACCTATCTGCCCATCTGCCCTGATAAACATACGTCTTTCCCACCACACCGCAAACAACGAAGGATGTGATTAAATTTACCTCCAACCACAACGATTATACCACCGGGTATGTTCATCACGAAATTTCGTACAACACCAAACGAGTTGATCATTCATCAAATATTCTCTCCGCACCCGGTATCTAGACTTATGTTTATGTCGATATTGAATATCTGGATATTCAGTGGAACACGACGTAATCGGATTATCATAGACCATCGGTCCGCATCAATCATCGGATTAAACCAAAGGCCTCTGTGTGGCAACTGGCAAAACTGTAAAAGTATGTGCTGGACCAGTGTTGGTAGGGATCTGCATTTTGATTCGTTTTCTCTTCACACGGGCATTGTTTTATCGTCTGTCTTTTGTTATATACTCGCAATATCTAGTACCAATAACAGCACCTAACTATATTCATGATTTATGAACAAACTAAAAATGTGTCAATACCAAACTGCTACAATTACAAGCATTACCTTCAATGAAACGCCTGTATCTCACAGTCAGGATTTGAGTTGATTGTTGATTCAATACAAGAACACAATTATCACATCTGGAGCGCGTTGTTTGGTATACACGCAATGATCACTACCTTGGTATTTACAAGTGAACCCCGAGAACGTCATACACAAAATGGCGACACCACAACCGCACTGAAACAATTCCAGTCGGGTTTCGTGACGTGTGTTACCTACAATTCCAGATTCTGCGTAGGAGTATCTTTTAATGTCAATCATTAATATACTGGACGTTCCCCAAACTAATAAGTAAACTATGATCAAGTCTTTTGCAGCCATCAAATTAAAAACAACCAGTATAATCATCTGTTGAATTTGATTGGGCCTCACAACCCTAGTTTGAGCTCACACTTGACTGACACCAACGAGTTATTTATAAACTCCACTTTATAGGGTTGTTCTATTCATGCATTCTTTGGATGACAGTTGACACGTGTATGGTTATGTATCAAACAATGCTAACTAGGGCGAAGGAGTTTCATTGAATCAATGTAAAAATAGTTGGTAACATTAGAAACTCAAACAATTCTAGTTTATTGATTCTTTCAAAACAAATGAAAACAAAACAACATTTGTTGGTTAGGTACAAAGGTAACACACAAAAAATTAAAATTGCTTTGATTGATATACAAAGGTTTGTATTGACATAACCTTCAATTAAATCCAATTAATGATACAGAATCCAAAGCACTCACCTTGAATTGCTGGAAGCAACTGAATTGTTTGATCTTGAACGTCGGCTCTTCAGACTATCGCCGCGATTGACGACGCCCTTGCCTGTGATGGAGAAATGTCTCAATCGGTAGTATTCCTCCTCAACGCCTGTGTTCGGCATTGAAGCCACCCGAGATCGCTGTTGAGGAAGACATAGGTAGTTGGGGCGGCCGGAGGATCTGCCTGGCATCTTAACAGACTGCGAACGATTGTGATGTGGGCTGCCGTACCTGTGATTACCAACACACAAACAAAACATTGTGGATCTCACGAAAGTTATGTACACGCACAATATCAACACAATGTCTGCAATGTCTACAAGGTGCCCGAACACGGATTATCTTCTAGATTTATAATAAACAAGTCAAAGTACTCGCTCGCGACCGATTGGGTTCGTCGACTGAGTGCAAAGACTTACAATCTTCATGAAACTCTACAGCCAAATCGTACACAATCACATCATCAAAGAGTATTTATTTTCGGATTAAGCCGAATAAAAAATCAAGGAAATAAAATCAAACAACAAAACGGTGCACAAATTTAGAGAAATAAAGATTAAAGATTTCGGCACGGTTATAAATAATTTTTGGATGAATGAACTCACTACGTCGCGTCGTTTGTTTTTGTTTTATTTACGAATGACTAAGTTGGCTTTGGAATTTTCAATATTATCGCATTGTTTCGAAAATGTGTTTACTAAAAACAAAAGTTACCTCATTTCAAAGTCGTGAATTTCCTCCAAAGTTAGATTGTTAGCAACATCCAGCAATTGCCGAACACTTTCCTCCTTTTGTTTCTTGCTGTGTACTTCAACGTTGGATACAAATTCGCTGCCGTTTTTCAACAGTATAGTGGCCACATTCGCATTATCCACGCTTAACGAAGGTTGCTGAACTACAATCGTTGCCTGTGGCACTTTCCGCCCGCTCGTTACGTGCATCGATGAGTTCTCCATCGGATTAGTGGTCACATTAATTGGTGAACCGCCGACTGCGTCTAACTGTGCGCCCACCTCCCTTAAACATTTATTCAGGCACACACTACCTCTCTTCTCCATAACCACAGCCGGAACGAACAAACAATCATCATCAGCGGTTGGCTCGTTAAAGAAATCAACCCGAAGATCTGGTAATGGTGGAGTTTCCCTCGATTTGTCTTTGTACTTTGCAATATGTTGTTCGTCATAAACAAACTTATCCGACTTGTATTTATTCGGCGAGTGGTGTTTTCGAGTGGAGCGTTTACGTCGTGGTGAAGTAGCTTGTGATTTCGGTTTGTGTTCAGCTGGTGATAATGCTTGATCAGCCAGTTCGATTTTATCCAAATCACCCTGTGCTTGTTTATAACTATTCCGACGCCTTCCCTCACTCCGCATAGCATCCAATTGTTCTTCCATTAATAAATCCACAGTTTTTTGTGCGTTGTCTGAATTTGTAGGTGTTCCGTTCTCACCACCTTCAATTGGTGGTGTTTGTCCAGTTGGTGAAGTCATGTCAAATGTAAATTTAGTTTCGACTAATTTCGCCGTCGGGGGCGTCATTTGTTTAGCCGTGGGAGGTGTTTTGGGTGACACAAGTGTGGGTTGCATCACTTCTACAGCGTGTTGAGATGTTGCCGCTGGTTCGCTGTTGTAGATATCAAGCGATTCGTTCATGTCCAGACTGTCTTCGGTGATCTCCCCATCGGTTGCCGTCATTGTGGTTACAATCGTATTGGCGCTATCCGTGCTCGTGTTGATTGTATTCTCTGATGTTGTGCTGGATCCCATGACCACCACTTTGGGCACGCCTTGGCCAGTTTGATGGGACCCACCTCCGCCGTTGCTCTTGTTACTTTTGGTGGTGCCGCGCCCTGTCTTGAAATTCAGCCGCCGCAGCGCCGACGTGGCAGTGCTGATGAGGTCCTCGGAGGGTCGGGGAGATTTTGGGCCCGACTGCGAGTTGACTGTCATCCTGGATGTTGGTTGTTGCTGGTTGTGGTGGTGCTGGTGTTGGTGCTGTTTGTGGTGGTTATGTTTGGGACTATTGGGATTTCCTTGGCCAGCTGCAATCTGCAATAAACAATATTACAGAAATTAGGAAACACAATAAATTCTTCAACTATTTCTTGCAAAACACAAACATTTACTGCAAACACCATAAAACACCAATAAACTAAACATTATTGATCTATTTGTGTTCTTGTCAACATGTTTAGTACTAGTTTCCATAATTCTTATTCAAATAAACACTATTTACATCAACTATTATGTTAATAGTAAATCAATAAACTACCTTGTATATAAACAAACCATAATAATTATCTAAATTGTATAGAATAATTCAACGTGTTCTAACCTTCAAAATTACCAGTATCGGTCCACATTTTGTTTTATTTCACCATTTCACTAATTCACAATAGAAAGTTCAATATTTAAGATCCTAATGTGTAAGCATAATTACCACAACTAACGAGCACACAATTTATTTTCATTGTTTACATATAATTAAATAAACACGCTTGTTTGTCGACTGTGTCGAGAGGTGCAGTTATCGATTTGATGTGTTTGAAGTTGCCGAAGTGGGCTGCGGAATGATAGAAACACATGACCTTCAAACATTTGCCGATAAATGGACCACAGCCAAATAATCAAGCAGGCGCATAACTTAT
>JARJDS010039196.1:0-11614 GCA_030264155.1 Atheta pasadenae | reverse complement strand
CTTTTAAATCTATTAATTATCTATAATTAACACACATAAAATCGATTAAACTTAATAATAAACATAAAACAATAAAAATACAAACACCACAAATTATATTTGATTATTTTAATCAGTTTTGATACCTTAATTACTTCTGTAATTAAAAATAATAAATCACTCAACTTATACAATGTATAAAATCATTAGATATCAATAAATCATTGCCATTAAATGTATTATCATCACAAAGTTCAATTGTAACACACGGTTAATTATCACCGACACTAATAATCATTAACAAACAAAAATACGGATTTCAACTAATAAAACAACTAATTTTACAACAAAAAATACTAAATACATCCTTGACTTTGCAACAATGTGATAAATTATTAAAGCAATAAATTATTATCGTTATCAATATCAAGTATACATAATATAAGATTGATTTTAATCAATTTTTAGTTTTAATTTGGTTATGTTCCGTTTTAGTTAGGTTAGGTTACATTCGGTTGAGATAGATAGGCAACTTATTTAACGTAAACTTTATAATGATGGAACAAAAAATAAACTTTATGGCATTTACAATTACAATGTAAATTTAATTAATTTTAGTTAAATAGAGTTAATACAGTCTATTTGTAAATAATTATATTTCATTGTAGTTATTTGAATTATTACAATATTAATTGCAATTGTGTGCAATTAAAATTAAATAATTGCAATGAATGACGACGTGATTGCAAACAAATGATGAAAACGTTTACAACTGTAAATAAAACAAACAAAACAAGTGAAACTAACAAAGTAACTTAAGTAAATAAAACAAAATGGCGGATTAACATGACAAAAACAATGTGGGATTACATTTACATAATTAAATCAAGGATTAAGGATTAAAGTAAAGCAACGTAAGTTACTTAAGCGTAAAACCTAAATTTAAGTCAAAAATGTATAAAAAAAAAACAAAAACTTAAGTAATCATACCTTGAGATAATGTTTTTTGAGTAATTTCAACGCATCTAATTCTTGTATACTGTCCGAAAATCGTTTCTTCGTTTTCCGGAAAGTCATCCTCTTGGTTTTAAGCCCCACCATTAATACCAAGCGTACATAACCTCAAATATACACCCGTTTAAAGCTTCTTTCTTAACACTTCGTAGAACAAACAAAACACTCGCGATCCGCTGTTACATCTCACAATAAACGCCCCGTAAGCTTCGGAAAACTCACCGGAAGCGTTTATTGAATCTAAATCGGACCGAAAATAATCGTAACGGTTGTGGTTAGGACCATTTTCTTGTACGACATGAGGATTGCTTTGGAGTTTTGTTTATTCACCAAAAGCTTGAATTGGCGACAAAGGCGCGACCGGTACTGGTACTCTGGAACGTGAACGCTTTGAACCTTTTATCGATTATTATCAGATTTTAAATCATCGCCGATCAGCAGGGTTTAATTAGAGTTTATTAATAACAAGTGCACGTTTCGGTCGAGGAGTAGGTACTTGTGTCGGGCCACTCCGACCGTGGTGGGCTGATAGCGGGACTAGACGCCGAGCGGCGGTGATAACCGCCGGTGAGGTAGTTGCGTGTTGCTTATCGGTAAACAAAACAAAAGTAAAGTTAAGTCGTCGGTGGAGAATGTGATGTGTAATTCGTAGCGAAAGGGGGCGGAGGACATTGATGCGAGCGCCAAAGAATGGCATGTGGATTATGTGAATGATATGACATGGTTTTACGGGACGTGTGTACTCGCACATAATTCGCATTGAGGTTTCATTCGATGCGTTCGAATACTTTCGCATTTGTTTAATTGGTAACCTTACATCGTACATAACTTTTAATTTATTGGAGGTTTATTACGTATTGTATTCCAGTATTACGATAATGTTTAGTTGTTTGTTTTGCTTTGCTTGAAAACAAATGAAAACTGGGTCTTATAAAATCAAGATAGTTAATTCACAAACATTTTTTGTTTGTTTTGTTTTTTTATTTTGTTTTTTGTTTTGTTTGTACTTGTTTTGTTCAAAAAACAATTGAAGATACAAACAATTGAAAAACATTGTTCATTATTAATTTGTTTTGATAATGAAAATAGTATATTACTAACCCTCGGGTGAATAAACATTTCAAATATGTCAAACAAACATTTGAAATTTTTAACGTAGATAATTGCGGTTATTATATCGTGATTATATCCATCCGTATCTTTAATTATTTAAAATATTCGCTAATGTTGTTGTCAAAAAATAACTTTCCGCAATTATTGTTAAATATTGCATTATTAACTGTCATTTTATCAACAACCGCATAAATTATGACTTAATCATTGCAGGAAATAGTGTTAGAAATTATTTTTGAAAAAAGTTTTGTTGATATTAATATTATTAATGTTAATTTAGCAAGGTTATAAGCTCAAAACAATTTTTAAATAATTTTGTCAATGAGTTGATAACTTATTGTGACTTTTAATTATAAATAATTATATTTGTGGCATTTTTTACAAATATTAAATATACCTAACCTTAAAAATATGTTATACTCTGTTTATACAAAAAAATTGTTAAAGATAGCTATCAAAATGGCGGAGTTATAACCTTAAAACGAAGTTAAAACACATTTTACAGCAACTGAATGAAGTATTTTTGGCATTTATTCTTAAATAATTAACTCCATGGCTCTTATTTCAAAAATGTTAAAAACCTAATTTGGAACACACAATATCTTCTATTTATACACAAAAATTGGTTAGGAATACTTTCAAAATGGCGGAGTTATAACCCCAAAAAGAAACAGCAACACTTTAAACAACAAAAAATTCATTATTTGTACTTTAACCTTAAATATTAAATTTAATAAGTGAAATTTTAAAATTTCTTATAAACTAACTTCTTAAACACCTTATCCTTTATTTGTGTAAAAAAAATAATTAGGATAATAATCAAAATGGCGGAGTTATAACCTCAAAAAGAAACTATAAAATTTAAATTTTCTGTAAAACAATTTAATAAAACAACCTCCTCTAACCCTAATAAACAATTGGTGATTCTAACTTCAAAAATAACAAACTGGAGCAATGACTAAACCATTTTTCCAAAACGTGTCTCTCGCTATCACTACCCAGAAATGAACTACATTAAACTGTAATAAACTTTAATCACTTAATGACATAATACACCTATGCTGATTACACTAAATCTAGGTATATATTACCGCCAGTATTGCACAATTTTAAATCCTCATCAGCAATCTACAGCGATTCAAAGCAATCAAAATTTCATTTTACGTCTACACTGCAACAATGTATCAATATTACGTGTATTTTGTTCTGCAATTATGCACGCTAGCATCAATTACACATATTATATACATTCATACATTACAGTCAGTGGTAAGTACTTAAAGTACATATCGTATGTCAAGTACAATCGGATTCATTTGTCAAATAAGCACAATTCACACTTGAAATAATCTCAAATTATCTAAATACAATGCACACCTGTTATAACACATGCAACCCAATATACACCAAACATTTTAATTCATAGTTTTTTTTAAATTTAAATTATCATTTAAATTAGGATTATTTAAAGTAAAATAAAATAAATAAATAAGAAAAAAAAAGAAAAAACTGCTTTTGTTTTGTTTTATTTTCGTGCAAAACAAAAATACACAAAATACAGGGTGATACAAATAATTTTTTTACATTAAATCTTCCGATTAAATAATGCACAATTTATGTGTATTAATGATTAATTTATACACATAAATTTATTATTTTGGTTATGTAACACAACAACGAGTTGTTATGAGCAAGATTCTAAACTAGTGGGTCAATATCAAGCGACAGAAGCGACACAAGGTTCAACAAGGTTTCACACACAAGTTGAGATAATCGAGTAGGCCATTTATAACCATTTACAACTACCGAATGCAATTAAACTCCGTTCGAATCTGAGCGATATTTGTGCGACATTCATTTGTTCTTGCACTAACTGAGGAAGGACACTTTTTTTTGTAATTCTTTGTAATTCTTTAACTCAATGTCAATAATTTACATTGTAAAATGCGTAAAAACAAAACACATTTCAATTTTGTTGTGTGTGTGTTTTGTTTTTGATGTTTACTTGTGAAAACATTTCGAGTTTGAAAGCATACGCCATTCAAGTTTGTTTTCAAAGTTTACTGCGATCATTTGTCAAAATTTTGTGGAAATAATAAACGAACAAACTGAAACAAACCAACACAAACCACACAAAGATCATACAAACGCAATCATTTGTTATTACTCGTTGCCATTTATTACCGTTCGCTGTTTTGTAGGCAACCAAATTTACATTTCACATACTGAATTTTTATTTGTATTTACGTCAAAACACAACATGTTTAGTAGAGAACGATATATTATTTGTAACACAAATAATTATAATTCATAATTCATAATTAAATTCCGTGTTGACATTTACACAATCGATAATGTTAATAATGTGTAATTAACATATCAAACATTTTAAGCCTTTAAATGCATAATAACATTTCCCAATATATGCAACCAAATATACATTATTGTGATTATAATTTAAACAACAACCAAAACACTTGTAACGCCATCTATTGATTAACGCCGAAGTAATAATTAAATAATTAAACTAAATATTTTTTTGAAGGATTTTAATTTAAAACTTACTGCTTTGTTGTGCGATTTCGACTTCATGCTGGCTGCGCGTGATTTCACTGGACACCACTTCTTTCATCGTTTGTCTGACCACCATGTGAGTAGGATTCTGTAAAACGAAAACGAGATTTTGATTAAAACGATCACGTGTGACACATCACAATGATTTGTGTGAATTGGTGTGAATATTTGAGCTCACCGAATGTGTGTGTGTGTGTTAAAGTCTGGCGACGTCGAATTGATTTGTTTTTGCTTTGATCGTGCCGGACAATCAACAATCTCGTGCGAGTAAATATTGTCACTGAACAAGTTAGAACTTGAGCGTTGTGTCATTGTTAGTCTGGGAATTTGCAGGCGCGACGCTCTGACGCGACTTACATTTATAAACGTGAACCAATCTAAACAATTAACGAAATCAAATTGATAAACACCCAAAAACTTTTTTTTACTGTAGAAGTATCATGTTTTTACTACTACCGCCATCTGGTGGTGATATTTGCATTGAAACATGTTTTATTTCGTTTATTGTTTAAATTACAAATTAAAACATTGAATTATTATGAATTATTTTGTTGTTTTGTTCATAAACTTTATTGAAAACATAAATTTCTAGTTAAAATATAAATAAAAATTAAAACAAATGATGTTTTGGTACATATACCGCCATCTAGTATTGATTTTTTAAACAAAACATTTGTTTTGTTTGGACTTTTGTTTAGTCCGGACCCAAATTATATTTGTCGTGTTTTGTTTTTTTAATGGTAATCAACTTCTCTAATAACGATTTTATTGTTTTGTGTAAAGCAATTTAATTTTCAATTAATATCGCATTACATTTTAAGCAAAGCGTTGAAGTTGATGAAAGGTAAACACAACGAAACGAACAATTCTAATTCTTCGTTGCTTAATAAGAGAACAGATACGAAATTTCAGCTTAAATAATAAAGTAATTTCACTTTCTTGTATTAAATGAAAACAATTATAAAATGAAATTTAAAAAAATGAAAAAAAATATTAATCAACGTGATCAAAAATAGAATTGTGGCTTATTATTATTAATCAATCGCTAAATAAAACTGGTATAAACTAGTTTTGTAAATTTTAATTGAAACGTAAGAATTAATTACATAGCAATTTTCTAATTGTTATTATTGCTAGATCAGCACAACAAGAACGCGTCATAATTTATTCACATTTGCATTATTTCTGTTTACAACATATACATATTTAATTTTTTTTAATGAAAAAAAAATTTTGAAACTGTATGCAACCAAACTTACAAAATGTATGTATGTATATTCAGTTGCCTATATTAAAAATATCTAAATAAATCTTAAAAAGAGTGAAAATTTAACTACAAATAAATAACAATTCTATTGTTTTTGTTATGGCATAAAGTTTATAATTTAAATTTTTTTATATTGTTTTTACTAACAGATAACAATTTTATTACGTTATGACTGTTATAAGTTAAAAGTTATGACAAACTTTTATGTACTTCGTGTGTTTTACGTGTTTTAATGTTTATGTGTCGAATTAATGTTTATGTTTACCTGTAAAAGTTCAAACAAACCTCTTTTTTCGCGTATGATCGATTCGAATTATTGTTATTTTTATGTGAACGTAGATGTATAAAACAAAGAGTGCTCTGGCTGTGCATTGAAAACAAAAAAAAAACAAAAAAAACAAAAGCGATAGAGTCGAAATGTTTTTGAATTATTGATGTATTTGCGTTTTGTTTTTGCTAGTCAGTAAACTCGAAATTGTGCTCGTAATCGTCTCAGTGAAAGTATCAGTATCAGGAGTGTCATATCATCATATCATAATGTTCCTATATACAATAATAAGCTTTTAATCTGTTAGTGTATATATTTAATATTTATTTCACGTTTCCATTAGTTAATTATTTTATAATTCAATTTTAAGTTTAATAACTTGAAACTTTATTATTATTATTTGTAATTTTAGTTTTTAATTATTATTATTTTATTTATATTTATAAAAATGTAAGTTTTTTATAGTTTTTACGCAAAAAATCAACAAAATTTGACATTTTTAGCAAAAAGTAATGCAAAAATTTAATTTTTTACATTAAATTTTATTAATAACTACAAAAACAACGCGCAGTACACTTCTAAACAATAAAACAATAAGTTTCAACATTGGAAACTATAAAAAATTTAAAATTTAATTAAAAAATACAACATAACCTTAAATTTTTTTAAATGTGTATTAAAAAAATACTTCATACAATAATAAATGTATTGTATAAATTATAAATAATAATAATAATTAATTATTGTGTGTATTATTGCAAATACAATACAATAAATGTTATCTCTTCGTGTTAATTAGTAAAGGTGAGAATTGTGAACATTACGAACATGGAACATAAACACAAAACAGACATCGTTTGTTTTGTACTATAAACCAACTATAACTACAACTACAACTACAACTACAACTATGACTAGACTAGTTCGTAGTATGTACATATTACAAACCACAGATGTGGGCCATCGTTGTTCCTCATTTCCAATCCTCACGCCTTTGAAGATAATGCGCGTTTTATTACTGTACGAGTATGTGTTGTACATTATGAGTACTCTCAGCAAATATTAACCTAACGCGAGATGAGTTTGAAATCCTCGAATTGGCTCGAATATTCCGAGTCATATTCATGTCACTTCCTGGTACTAACCAAGTCTAACCAACCAAAACCAACTTAGGTTACGGTACGCTTCGTCAATTACGTTTTAAGGTTATAAGTTTTAATGGGTTTGGAATTTTAGGGATGTTAATTTCAAATGTAAACACACCTTTACCAAATTAATTGTCTTATAAATAACAAGACATAATAATTATATTAAATTTTTAATTTTCTTATTTGTCGTAGTTAATAGCGCCATCTATGAGTAGTAAACAGATCCTCAATTTAAAAAAGAATAGATTATCTGAAGAAATTTTATATTCAGTTCTTTTGATAGTTTAGAATCATAAAATAATTATGCCTTTTGATTTTTTGAAAAAAATTAATTTTAAACAGCGCCATCTATAGGATTAAAGCGGGCATTAAACGCTCAAATCTCAAAACTGATTTTTTAAGTTCCAAAGACCAATAACTCTGACTATTTTCAACCGAATGATTTGAAATTTGGAATATATGTAGGAATATACACTGTCTTTGGATGTACAAAAGATTTTAGCGATATATTGCATAGTTAATTAGTTATTAACAATTATATGACATTTTTACGTAATTTTTACACTTTTTACTTTAAAAGTGCGCCATTTGGTCAAAAATCAATATATCGCAAACATCCTAGGTACTTCTATAGCTGTTCTAATACAGAATCATAAAAAAATTTTAGTTTATTATTATTACAATAATTACAGGCGTTGGGTGTCCGGCAGTGGACCCTTGACAAAAAATAACACGCCTTCGCAAAAACGCTGTACAACCGCCATTTTTTAATAAATCACTTCCAAAAAATTAGTTTAAGCAGTCACTAACACGTATAATAAAATCACGTTTAAATTATTTCGTTTCATTTTATAGTATTTCTGAAAAAATTAAATTAATGTTAAAGTGTAAATGAAGTATGAATGAATAGAAAATAACAGCAAGCGCCATCTACTGGTTGTAACAAGTATTAAAACATAAAAACAAAACATATTGATTTTTTTATGATTATTGTTAATAATTCGTAAACAATTTCATTAACTTACTCCCTCATATAATTCCACTTTCAAACCCGTAACGTCAATATTTATTTTGTGAAACTGTTAAAACTTTAATCAACATGTTTTAGTATTTCCTCGTTAATTCCAAGTGTTTTTTTTGTCAACTCAAACCAACCCAAAAACATTGAGTTATTCGCAATTTAATCGCTTGGTTAGTTGCACAATAGACGCGGTTCGTTTCACGCATAAATTTCCACGTTTTTCATGTAGTTTTTTGCATTCTTGTAATGTTTTTAATGTACTTTTGCATGTTTTATGATATTCCGAACATAAAACAACACACAGCTGCTAACATAAACATTAACGACTATATTTATAATGACTGCAATAATTAAAGTTAATAAATCAAACAATTAACAAAAAAATGCGAAAATAAATTTCAAAAAAACAACAAATCAAATCAGAGTTTTAATTGAACTTACGTAACGTTATATATAAATATATAAGAATAAGTTTTATGTAAGTCCAATTAAATTTGTAACGACAAGCGGCACTACAGACGACAATAACGG
The DNA here is from genome assembly GCA_030264155.1 of Atheta pasadenae. NCBI lineage: Eukaryota > Metazoa > Arthropoda > Insecta > Coleoptera > Staphylinidae > Atheta > Atheta pasadenae. Next base: position 2,699 of record JARJDS010039196.1, on the reverse strand, counting down.
CGGAAGTTGTATTTTACGCACAATAATAACGAAAACGTGACTTTTGCGTTGTAGACGAATTTATAAGTTGTTGTGTCTTTATTTTATGACGTTTTATAACCTTTGTTTATTTAAAACAACAATTGACAACCTTTTTATTTATTTTTTTGCTTTATAAGTTTACGAAAAAATATTATGTATGCAACCAAACAAACACATTGCCATATAATTTAATGAAACAAGATTTGTTTCAGTAATTATTGTCTAGTTGTGTAAATATATTTTTTGAAATGTTATGTGTTTAACTGTGAACGAGGTTAGGTCACGTGGAAACCGCGATGACATTAATGAGAAAGCATTCGCTTGTGCAAATACCACAGCAAATCGCGTGCGCATTCAATGAATCGCGTTTTCAGTTACACATTTCCATTAGCACCTATTGCATGCAATTTCAGTCTTATGTTTCCGTTCGTCCTTTGTTTGTTTTCCTTTATTATTATTAAATACCGCCATAGTTACACAGCGCGCGAGAGAAACAAAAGACAATAATAAATGGTTTTGAATGTACGAATAGGAAAATTTGGAACCAGTAATGGCGCCTGCATGATAATTGATTACGTGGCGGCCATGTTTAGATTTCTATCACTGAAATCTCGGAAGTCCGGAGGGTTCTAGCTGGTAGGTAAATGTATATATACATCAAAGATTAATTAAGCGTCACTTCAAAGGGTTAATGAGGACGTAGACTCGTACAAACATTTAGGAAATTGTGTTAATTGTTTAGATTGAGACATTTATTGGAATTATGAGAGGTTATCATTATATTTTTTATTTTATAAAATTTGTGTTTAACTTTGTAATTAAATTAAAATTCTAAATTTTAATTACTACCAATTTAAGACTCAGTTCTTTAAATTTAAACGACACAAAGAGCTTTAGGTTGAATTATAATTAAAACTCAAAGCATAATTACCGTTATAAAAAATTAATTAATCGCTGAACTTAAATCGCTTTGCTAATATTGGTCGTTTCGTCGTTTGAAAATTTGCAAACGATTAGTGTTTTAATTAGTGAATCAATAACGATGTACCCACACACTCAGTGCTGCACTGACAAATTACCTAAATTAGTATTGTCGTACACAACGGTCTAAAATTAATCAAAGTATAATTATACTAAATCCCAAACTTTGTAATTTATAATTTATTTTGTTTTAAAAGTATTGATACAAAACAAATGAACTTTGTTTGAAAAATATCAAAATCAAGTTTGCTTTGTTTTTGTTTTTGTTTTGTTTTATTTATTTGCATGGTTAGTTTGTGTGTTGTTTTGTTTTGTTTTTTGTGTTTTGCGAATCAATCGTAGTGCTTTGAAGCAAAGTAAAACCATGACTCAGGATTGTTCTGCGTTAAAAAATATTTAAATAATTAAGCAACATCTGGGCGATCAATAAAACTTCCCCTCTCCACATGATTCGGTGTTTAACGTTCGCAAACGTCGGCTGTCATAATTTATTCAAACCCACACATTGAAGTCCAGAATATCCAGAAAATAAACAAATAAATTATTAGAGTGTGGTTTGGGTTAAAAAAAAAAAAAAACTTGTCAAACAGGTGTATTAAGTCATTGATTACAATAATTATCATTGAAAACATCAAAATCCAGGTAAATAAACTTGAATTAATTAAAATAAAGCAAAACAACTTATGTTTAATTTGACTTAGAACTTAAATCAATTGATATCAACTAATTTCTATGTGAAATAATTAAATTATTAAATGTTGTGTATTTCCGAACAATATTTGTGCTTATTGGGTTGCATACATTTATGACACGCTTTAATTTTTTTATTTTTTTTTAAATTCAATATATTATAATTTACAATTAAATTGCGTATTTTATATGTGAATAATTGACACAAAAATTTATTTTAAATTTCAATAAAACCACAACTGAGTGAACTGCGAACTGCGGATATTGAATTCATTCCTGCTGCTGAAACAATATATCATTTCAATTTAAATAAATTTATTCAAGCGTAAAATTAATTGTAATTTACATTTCCGAATATGCGGGAATAATATTAATATTAATAATAAAACAGAAGATATTTTCATACTTCTGGAAAAAGTAATAATGTTGCTTTTTCCAAAAATTAAACGTTTTAATTAATATTTATATTAATTATCAATATTAATATTAGTTTTTACTTAGGATGTAGTAGGTAATTATAAAACTGTTGTGTAAATAGTAATTAAGTTGTGTAATTAATTTGGAATAAACATTGAACATTATATTATCATCGATGGAGGCGGCGACAGCAGCACTGAAAGCGGTGACATTTACACCGACGTGTTGTTTGCATTCCAGGGTTTAGAAATTTATTCAAAACATTCGAAATATTTGGTGAAGTGTCTTGGGAAATCGAGTAATTCGAAATAGTTTAGGTTTAGATTAATTGGTTGATTAATAGGCAACCAAAGTTACTTTTGCGATTTATTTTTAACTACTAAAACATTAAAAACTATTATTTCTAATCGAAATATGAAATAATGTTTATAACAAAAGTTGTTCGTTATTAACTAAGCTACAATTTGTCTTTGTAACATTTTTTGATAGAACGCACCGTTTTTGTTTAAATCGCAAAAATATAAAGGAAAGTCTACACTGCCTCAAAAAACGTATCATGTTTTTTTGTATAAAAACATTAAAAACTATTA
>JARJDS010039187.1:0-10341 GCA_030264155.1 Atheta pasadenae | reverse complement strand
TAAAATCAGTATAATTAATAGGTCCATTTATAAATCGGTTGTCTTCTATACTCCATTGATCTAAAATAGTTGCTTCATCTACATCCAAACTGTTGTAGCCCAGGACATTATATTGATCTGCTGACTTATTCCTTAGAATAAATATACTTTCTTTCTTAATGGCTATTTCTCTCTTATAGTTGATAAAAGAATCAATGTTATTATTATCAAACAATTTATTGTTTTTATAGACATCGTCATTTATTAAAAGGATTGTTTTGTATTGCTGGCCATGGATTTTTAAACATTTAACAAATCTATTAGGAAGTTCCGTATTATCGAAGATTTGTAGATAATTGTAGCAGTAAGGCAAGCACGCATTATCGTGATATATGTACGATATATTACCGTGAGTTGGAATAATCGGAAAACTATTCATGATAACCACACATTTTTCGTTTTTGAAATAAAGTATAATCAATGCATTAATGAGCAGTTGTAGAGATAAGTCGGATCTTGATAATGAGGTAGCAGTAATTTGAAAGTTTAAGGAATAATTCGACATTTTGTGACGATATTTGGGCACAAACTGTATGGTTTACGTACAAATTATCATTACGGAGGTATCGCTACTAGAATATTGCATATTCCAGTTGCTATAGTTGCTTGTTGAGTTTGTAACAAACCTAATACAATATTTATTCGAATGTGAAAATTGTATTGATATTATGTTTTTTTTATTTTTGTCGGAATAATACCTTTGTACCTACATCCAGGCTATTTGTATGTTCTGTGTTTTATTGTTTTTTTTTTATAGTTTCTATCACAGGTTTCTATGTTTGTATCAAATCCATTCTGACATATTGTCAGATGTCAAGAGAATAACCCTGCGGGTGTAATAGGTTATGTTTTAATTGTTTTTAGCCATTCTGGAAGCTACTCAGCGCGGTACCGCCCGCGACCGACAGGGGGCAACAACTCAGTACCGCCAACGACACCTTCAATATAAGTTTTGAAAATTATCCAAAGCATCAATAATATTATAAGGAAATAAAGGGAACTTATAGATATCTGATAATTATAAATTATATATTATAAATTTTAAAATACCTGTAATTCGACGTTTTGTTGTAGAATGCTTATTCTTTATTAGGCACTTAGGTACTATAAGTTATACTCAATAATACTCAATATCAATATACTCTGTCTCTGCTCAGTATATTGATTTAATAATTCATAATATTTGTTTTGGCAACATCATGTATATTGATGTACATCACCACAACAACGCCCTCTGCCTGACTATAACTATAACAACTTGTAAACCATTTGTAAACAACGCGGTTATACGAATTGATCAAACGGATCAAACGGTTCCGTGAAATCTTCGATATAATTTCCAACGACATTCCTTGAAAGCTTTGAAGATGAAAGTCGAGGAAGTGAAAAGCACGGTGAAAACCCAGCGTATTAGCGCGCACAGTCACATAAAAGGACTGGGATTAGATGAGCGTGGCTATGCGATTCAAATGGCAGCCGGCCTCGTCGGGCAAGAACAAGCACGTGAGGTTAGTTTCGTTAGCGCGTGTTTCAAACGTGGGCATCTTTAAAATCAAAAAAAATAAACAATTAAAACGAAGTGATTTAAATTGATATGTTTTTGTCACTTTCAGGCCGGAGGGGTAGTGGTGGATATGATTCGCGGCAAGAAGATGGCTGGCAGAGCTATTCTTTTAGCTGGTCCCCCAGGTACTGGAAAAACTGCTATTGCATTAGCTATAGCGCAAGAATTGGGAAATAAGGTACCTTTCTGCCCAATGGTTGGGTCTGAAGTTTACAGTTCTGAAATTAAGAAAACTGAAGTGCTTATGGAGAATTTCCGTCGCGCTATTGGATTAAGAATTAGGGAGACTAAAGAAGTTTATGAAGGTGAAGTTGTGGAGTTGACACCTGTAGAAACTGAAAATCCTGCTGGAGGTAAGAAAACATTCAACTATAATCAATAGTGTGTTTTTTGTTAATGTATATGTTGTAATTAAAATTTAAAATAGGATATGGAAAAACAATTAGTCATGTAGTTATTGGGTTGCGAACTGCTAGGGGAAGCAAACAATTGAAACTAGATCCCAGCATCTTTGAAGCGCTACAAAAAGAAAAGGTTGAAGTTGGTGATGTGATTTATATTGAAGCTAACAGTGGAGCTGTGAAACGTCAAGGAAGATGTGATACATATGCAACTGAATTTGATCTTGAAGCAGAAGAATATGTTCCTATTCCTAAAGGTGATGTGCACAAAAAGAAGGAAGTTGTTCAGGTAAACAAACATGTTGCATTTTTTATTATTATTTAATTAACCTTGAAATTTGTTTGCAATTGTTTCAGGATGTTACTCTCCATGACCTTGATGTAGCTAACTCCAAACCACAAGGTGGTCAAGATGTTCTTTCCATGATGAGCCAATTGCTCAAACCAAAGAAAACAGAAATCACTGATAAACTACGTAAAGAAATCAACAAAGTAGTTGATAAATACATTGACCAAGGCATTGCAGAATTAGTCCCAGGTGTTCTCTTTATAGATGAAGTTCATATGCTAGACATTGAAACGTTTACTTACCTACACCGCGCTCTAGAAAGCGCGATTGCTCCCATTGTTATATTTGCAACGAATCGTGGACGATGCGTAATTCGTGGAACAGACGACATTGTATCAGCGCACGGGATTCCTTTAGATCTGCTTGACAGATTGGTCATCATCCGAACTTTACCATACGATAAAGCAGATCTTGAACAAATTGTTAAACTACGCGCATCTACTGAAGGTATACCAATGGATGATGATGCTCTTTCTGCTCTCGCTGAAGTTGGCGCGAGATCGACATTACGTTACGCTGTACAGTTGTTAACGCCTGCGTTTTTAACAGCGAAGACTAATGGCCGAACGAATATTATTAAATCAGACATTGAAGAAGTCAGTTCATTGTTTTTGGATGCTAAAGCTTCTGCGTGGATTCTAACCCAACACAAAGACAAGTTTATGATGTAAACAAATTTTTGTTAAGAGAATATGAGTTGATTATGTTGGGTTAATGATTTACATATATTTTTATAATCTCGAATTATTTCTTAATTATCTGTAATTTTATTAATAAATTTTTAGTAATTAGAATTTACCCACACTCAAAATTGCAGCACGAAAATTAAAAGTATTTGTTTTTTTGTTCGATGCATCAATCATTGTTGTTTTGAAATCATTTTTACGTTTGTAATAATCGTCTGTAAAGTGTCAAACTGTAAAATATTTAACACTCAAGTTTTATCAGCAATTTGTAAAATGTATAGTGCAATAGTTTTGTATTTCTTGCAATCGTAAACCGCTGTTTGTAACATTTGAATGCGGTGTGACACTCATTGGTGATTTGGACCAATCGGCGTTAGCCATTTGTATCTGCCATTTTGTTTCGTGTAGCGCGCTTATTGGCTGACACGCTGCGCTCGGCGTGTTTTCCTAGTACAGTCGCTGGCGTTTACAAGTGTCCGATTGCGGCGGATTCATTCAACGACAAGAAACCAAAGAGTGATGAAAAGTGTAAACGTGTAAAGCAAAAAAGCCGAAGGCTCATCATCTGCACACGGAAAGAATTTAATTTTCATCATCCCTTTGTGGGCTTATATTAGTCACAATGAAACATTATCAACTATTAATGCTGGGAGCGTTTTTGCTCATCGGTAAGTGAAAACCGAACTTACTTTGAGGTTATTTATACAATTTCCTCTAAAAATGATTAAAATCTGAATTGTATTCTAATATATAATTAATTGTTTTATCAGGTTCAGCATTTGCCGATCTAGAATATGGCGAAGGAACGGTGGAAACTATCGAAATGGACTTGGGAGCTGGAAGAGAAGGTTCCAGAACTGGTGAGTTTGAAGTTTTATTTGAATAAAAGTAATAACATGTTTAAATAACTAAATATTACACACAAAAATGTTGTGTTGATTGTAGAATTATTAAACTTACTCGTACATTATGCTGAGCAGAAAACAAACAGTATTTAAAAAAAATATATATTTATGTAATACGAATCTTAGCGAAATTCATCAAGTTTTCTTGAAGCATTGAATCCAATTTACGCCCATGATATAGGAGTGGGTCCCTTTTCTTGAATTCTGCATTGTACCAACCATAGCTGTAAAAAATAGATAATATAATAGACAGTTAAATGCAAAAATATTTGATTTACACTTGGTTTTCAGTTATTGGTTCTGTATACTTTTGTTTTGGAGATTGTACAGTTAACTTATCAATGTATTTATGTAAATTTTCTGGTTTCTTCAGTTTAGTATTATTTGATTTTGGTGCAACTGGTATTACTAAAATATATTTTAAAGAAGTTTTATCATAATTATATTCATATTTCTAATAATCAGTACAAACCTGTATGCAAAGGACGATTTACTTGAACGTATGAACGTCCTACAGCGCATTTTGGTGCAAAGCATAACTTGAATTGTTGACGTTTTGGTCGAAAATTAATTTCTGCTTGTTTTTCTTCCATTTTTTTGGTTATCAATAAAAATCTGTTGCTGAATGTAATTTTTATACCTATTTTTATTAATTTTTGTGATTAATAAAATCTTGCGGTGTAAATTGAGGATTATTGATCAAACTTTTGTTTTGTTTAGATGATGAAGTCGTCAAGAGGGAGGAAGAAGCTATTAAATTGGATGGCCTTAACGTAGCACAAATGAAAGAATTACGCGACAAATCAGAAAAATTTACATTCCAAGCGGAAGTTAACCGAATGATGAAATTGATCATTAATTCGTTGTACCGCAACAAAGAGGTAAGGATAGAAGTATCGATTTAATTCGATAGATAATGTCGCTAATAAGTATTTTTTCAAAATAATAATATTCTTTATTTTATTTTAAAGATTTACTTGCGTGAATTGATTTCAAACGCTTCTGATGCTCTCGACAAAATTCGCTTGTTATCCCTTACCGATAAAGGCGTCCTCGACACGAATCCTGAGTTAAATGTCAGGATAAAATCCGACAAAGAAAACAACATGCTTCATATCACGGATACAGGTATCGGTATGACCAAACAAGACCTTATAAACAACTTGGGTACAATTGCCAAATCTGGCACTGCCGAGTTCTTGAGTAAAATGCAAGACGCTGATTCTGCTAAAGACATGAACGACATGATTGGTCAGTTCGGCGTTGGTTTTTACTCCGCTTTCCTTGTGGCAGATAAAGTTATTGTCACCACCAAACACAACGACGATAAACAATACATCTGGGAGTCTGATGCTAACAGCTTCAGCATTGTTGATGATCCACGTGGTGATACTCTCAAACGTGGTACCACCATCAGCCTTCAACTGAAACCAGAAGCTAAAGACTTTTTGGAAGTTGACACTGTTCGCAATTTAGTTAAGAAATACTCTCAATTCATCAATTTCCCAATTTATATGTGGGCCAGTCACACTGAAAGTGTAGAAGAAGAAATCACCGAAGAAGAGGCAGAGAAACCTGAAAAACCAGAAACTGAAGAAGACGAAGTCGCCGTTGAAGAGGAAAAAGAAGAAAAGCCAAAGACCAAAAAAGTTGACAAAACTGTCTGGGACTGGGAGTTGTTAAACGATTCAAAACCAATCTGGACTCGTAAACCTTCCGAAGTTGAAGAAGCTGAGTACGATGAATTCTACAAAGCACTCACAAAGGATACTAAAGAACCATTGACAAAAGTACACTTTGTTGCTGAAGGTGAAGTTACCTTCAAGTCTTTGCTGTATGTGCCTCAATTACAACAAGGTGAAAACTTCAATAGATACGGAACGAAAACTGACAACATTAAGTTGTACGTCCGTAGAGTTTTCATCACTGATGAATTTAATGATATGATGCCTTCTTATTTGTCTTTCATCCGCGGTGTTGTTGATTCCGATGATTTACCTTTGAATGTGTCCCGCGAGACTCTTCAACAGCATAAATTAATTAAAGTAATTAAGAAGAAACTTGTTCGTAAAGTATTAGATATGTTGAAAAAACTTAACGATGAAGATTTCGCGAAATTCTGGAAAGAATACTCCACCAACGTTAAGTTAGGTATTATTGAAGATCCTAGCAATAGGTCTAGATTATCTAAACTCTTAATGTTCCACTCATCTAATGGTGAAGAGCTCACTAACTTATCAGATTATGTAAAACGCATGAAAGCTAAACAAGACCATGTTTACTACATTGCTGGATCCAGCAAAGAAGAAGTAGCCAAGTCTCCGTTTGTTGAAAGACTACTCAAAAAGGGTTATGAAGTCTTGTTCCTTGTTGAAGCCGTTGATGAATACGCAATCTCTGCTTTACCTGAATTTGACGGCAAGAAATTCCAAAATGTCGCTAAAGAAGGTTTCTCTCTAACTGAAAGTGAAGGTGGCGCTTTACAACTAGAACAATTAAAAACTACGTTCGAGCCACTCACAAAATGGCTTGCCGAGGACGCGTTGAAGGACGACGTTGCCAAGGCTCAAGTCAGTGAGCGTCTTAGCGATTCACCATGTGCGCTTGTAGCTTCTATGTTTGGCTGGACTGGTAACATGGAGCGTCTTGCTGTGTCAAACGCACATCAAAAATCTGATGATCCTCAACGTACATATTACTTAAATCAAAAGAAAACTCTTGAGATTAATCCACGACATCCGCTAATGCGTGAGTTGTTACGTCGCGTAAATGACGATCCTGCGGATCCTACCGCTAAGGATATGGCGAGGATGATGTTCCGCACTGCCACTCTTCGTTCGGGTTACATGTTGAGAGAAACTGCTGATTTTGCGTCGAGCATTGAAGCGATGATGAGGAAAACACTCGGCGTGCCGTTAGATGAGCAGGTTGAAGAGGATGAAGATGTGCCGGAAGATGGTATTCCTGACGAGGAAGGCCAGGAGATTGATGCTGATGCTAATGAAGAGCATGATGAACTTTAAATAATGTGTGGCTTGCGTACACGCCATGAATTTGCATCGAATGCGGTATGCACGCGGCTTGAATGAGTGTGTTAATATTTTTTAAAAAGACTGTAATTATGATGATTCTAATTTATAATATAATACGAATTGTGTCGTATGTGATTACACGTTTTTATTGTATGTTCACAAATACTACTAATATTTTCATTGGCCACATTTATACTTACCTCATCTTTTATTGGTTATGGTTCGTCGTTAGTTATCGTTTATCAATTGTTTCTTCAACTACCGGCAAAACTGTGTACTAACCTTGTTGTCTTTTATTTTACATCATTTTTGTCCTTTAACCTACAAGAATTGTTGAAAATATGACAAAAACTGTAAATTTATCTTAAAGAATTTGATATTTAAGTTCTAAACGTTAGTTTGTTGATACAACACGAATCATAATTAGTTACTTTAGTAATTCGTATTATTACCATAATAATGGTGTACATTTCCATTACATCATCGGTAAAGTAATTAACGTATTTATTTCCAGAAAACTCGTTTCAACTTAGAAGATTATTATTGTTACTACAGCTAAATTGGATTAAACATTACATACAACGGTCACATCAATGTCATAATATTAAACTGACCTTAACCGAACGTTTAGATACGTTATATGATAAAAGTTATACACATAATACTTTGAAAATTACAAAAAGCAACTAAATATCACCCCCGAAAACGGGTAAACCACGCGTGCCTAACCCTTCAACAGCGAACAAACTACCAGTCCCTGGTTGTTGCAATCTTTGCACATCATTAAGCTTAACTCTTGATGATGTAACAAAAAGTACATCCAAATTCTTGCCACCCCACATACAACTAGTAATATACTGCGCGGGCATTGCCACCCTACGAATGATACTTCCATCCGTAGAATTAACGTGCAAAACAGCACCCGCACCATGTAATGCTACCCATAAATTGTCATCAACGTCAATTGTCATACCATCAGGAAGAGCATCTTCACCAAGTAATGCGTCCTGCATGTTAATTACAACTTTAGGGTTTGAAATCTTTCCACTCTCTGGTTGATAATCGTATTGAACGATATTATACGTAGGCGTGTCAATGTAAAAGAATTTATCATTGGCTTTGTTCCAAGCTAATCCATTACTAACATTAACAGGAGTAATCATTTTTGCAGGATCAACAAGATTATCTTTGGTTATTAAATATAACGAACCAGCGTTGGGAGCTACACCACTACGATCTTCGAAACCCATTGTACCAAACCAAAGTCGACCATTACTATCAGCTTTACCGTCATTGAAACGACTAGTAGGGTGATCCGGTGATACTGAAGTAAGTTCTTCCTGGGAAGTGATTTCATGTTCACCATCCCAAGTAATTTTCATTAATGTTAGATTAACGCCTACATAAAATTGATCTGGACGCGTTTTTGATTGTACAAACGGTGACACTGTACCGTCGAAAGTAATGAAATATGTTTTTCCTGTTTCTGGATTGTAACTGAATACTTTTCCGTTTTGTATATCGACAAAGTACAAGCGGTTAGTACGTGGATCCCATGTTGGACCTTCGCCGTGCAATACTGGTTCTGTGAGTTGATGAATTGATGGCCCAAAAGATGGATAGTTTTCTTTACATTGTTGATCAGTGCTTTGAGACATTGCGCTAAAACAAAAGAAAGTTTGTTTGTTATTTATATATAGGCGCCGCCACTTTGATTGGTACAATGTTAAAATAAATAAAAACAAAAGATAAGAAACGTACCAATGCAATAATATAATATTAAGTATTAAAAACCGTAACATATTTACAAAGTTATTTATTAATACTAATGAATGTTTTTTCAACAGGTGAAAACGTTTGGATTAAAGTGAACTCTGTGCACTACTAAGAGTCAAGTGCCAGTTACCGTTGACTAAACCTATTGAATTTACTTCAGTTTGATGCAAAAAAAAGTGGGAAATTATCAAGGTGAACAAACGAATCAACAATAAGAATATCTTGCGTAACTACAGGTTTAGCACACTTAAATAATGCGTTGTATAGAGCTATTAATAATGTAAATGATTGTACGATGACGATGAACTTTATCGTTATTATCGTTGTTAAATGGCGACTATTTTAATGAATACTGAAAGTTATTGTAACTAATAACTAATATCGGTTAGGTTTACGCGTTATTTTTGGTTTGGCAATTCAAATATTTTAAATATTCTTCGATAACTATATCGTTTAGGAGGTTGTACTTACATTGTTATAAGTTTACAAAATAACAAAAAGTCGCGGAAGCGGAAGACTCGTGTGTTATGCGTAAAATACATTACTTATTGCAACTTTTCACTAAACTGATAAAAACTAATTGTTTCAGTCAACTGAAGTTGGAAATGTCTTGAACTTTATCACGCTTTAAAGCATTCGGCCTGGTTAAGTATTTATGTAGTTGCATATACTACTCATTGAATTTAAGCATAAAATTTAATTATTTTAATTGCAGTTGCACATAGAATGACGTCAAATTACAGTTTGTTTCAATTTTCGAAATCTGCGTTTAATTATTATTAAACAGAAATCTTTCAAGAACCATGGAATTATTTGTACTTAGTTTTATTAATTTTTAAATTAAAGTTGAAAATGTTGTAATTTCTTTTGTGTATTACAAATTTTCAAACTTTGCTGCATTTAAAGTTGCATACATTCAAAGCAAGACCATTAATATACATAACCTTAGTTTTTTAACGTAGCAAGCAGAGATTAGCAGCAAATATTTCAGTAGTTGTCGATTCAGTTTTAATAACACTAAATTACAAGTATAGATTGATGATATTTACTTAAATAATCACTGTTATTAATAATTAAAGCAAGTAGTATCACAATGGTGGTCTTACGCACATTACAACAATGTCGTTATCTGAATTCTTTGTCAGCTGCAGTTACTAGACCTCATCGAACTTATTATCTTAAAACATACCCAACTGTGGTAGTAAAACCAGATGGATCTACAATAAATATAAGATATCATGAACCTAGACAAATTATTAAGGTATATTTTTTCATAATTTATATAGAAATACATATTGAATTCACAAATGTTTCCAGCTTCCAGTGAACATTTGGCAACTTTCTGAAGCAGAAAGAAAGGCAAGGCTTGATGCAAGAAAACCAAAACAAAAAGTTAAAATTGTGGATGACATTGATGATAGTTATGATTCAAAGAAGTACTTGAAATATTTGAAAAAGAAGAAATAAACGTATTGGTAATATTGTCAAATCTTCTTCATAGTCATTATGTATAGTTATGTCCAGTTTATAATTAATTATTGTAACTGTGTGATTTGTTATTAATAAAGTTAATAATATAATTGCTCAAA
>JARJDS010039141.1:0-21075 GCA_030264155.1 Atheta pasadenae | reverse complement strand
GGCTTCCTTGTCGTACTTAGCGTAAACGCAAAATAAATGCGTCGGCGTGCTGGTAATAATTAATATAGATACAAAACAATAAAACTACTTGGCGGCTTCCCACAGCGACTAGAAGCAACTTCATTAACCCACCAATCTAAATTCCGCCGGAAAGGAGCTAACAGGACCACTGGAGCCTAGCAAACACTCAACATCCACACTCAGCCATTCTTCACAAGGAAAACTCATAGCTGTCATGGCTCGTTTTGGTTTTTAATTATTTTCGTGCTCTTTATTTTGTTTACGTTTACGCTATCCCTTCGTGGCTAATTTCGTATTACTCCAGCCACGAAAGATGAAAATATCACGCTTAACAGGCTTAAGTTTTCCTTGTGTTTGCTACGTTGCACGCCAGACTAATTACTTTCGGATTGTGAACGTTTTAATGTATTCTTCATTCCTCTAATTCAGTTGTTTTTTTGTTGGCGTTCTGAAAGTTTTGCGCATCAAATTATTCTCTATAGAGAAAATTTGTTATAAAATGTTTGTTGATTACATTTCAGAGGTAATTTCAGGATTGTAATTAACGCGATTTGAGTGGAAACATCAAAAAGTTTTTCGCTGGTGCAATTAAGGTAAGAGTGGATCGCTTTTCAAAGAATTTTTATTCTGAATTGAAAAGGTTTTCTTTTTAAGTGAAAGCATGAATCAAAGGTACAACAGTCTGAAATACAAACGCAATCACTTACCGTTTGACCAATTTTTTAATGGAAATCTTGCGGCTGTGAGATTACTCTTCTTGTCTCTGGCTTCTTTCTTGTACTTCTATGTTCACAACGCAATTATGCAATTGCTGGATTCATTGCGTGCAATTCACGTTTCTTTCTGTAGTTTTATTAAACGTTTTGATGTCGTACGCGTCGGATACGGTTGGAAATTTATTAAAATACCGCATTCGGAAAATGAAAAGACGTCAGTTTTAATTAAATGCATGAATTAATTACGTTTGCAATGAAAAATTACGAAACGCTGTTGTAAACAGCGAATAAAACAAATGAAAGCAATTAATATTTGTTTAATCAGTATGGAATTCTTTGTTATTTTTCGCCTGATTGGCTTTGTTTTCGTCCAGTTTGGCTTGACTTTGTTTACCTTGCTATTGTTTAGCGCTCATGCAGCAGTGCCCATTTTTCAATTATGTGCTGGATTTGCCGGTGTCGGTGAGTGATTTATTTAATCGTTTCCGAGTCGCGAGTTGCGATTCGGTGTACGTCACGCTTTTTATGATGAATTCGACTGCAGTGACAAATTTCCAACCAAATTCGTCTCTACAAAGCCTCCGCACTATATTTTCCGCCGAAAACGCCGACGTAACGCGTGATTTTCATTCAAATTTAGTGTTTTTGCCGCAGTCGGGAGGCGGAAGTATGCTCACTGTATCTACTTTGTACTCGCGTCGGTTACGCTCGCGGTGTAGTGCGCTGCGCGTCGGCCGGTCGGGTCTGGCCCGCAACAACTACTCTCAACAGCTGACGTGCGGGGGCTGCGCGCCGCGGATTACCCTCGTCTCTCGCCCCGGCCACCACCCCCGCGCCGCAACACACGAAGGGAGCCGAGGGAGGCAGTGGTGGCGCTCCGGAGCAGCATGCATGCGTCATCCGATGCGCCAAAACCGGATAGGGGACCGCAAGCGTCGCGCCGGTCAGCAGGAAGGCCACCGCGTGGTTTTCGCCCGAAGAGCTGGACGCGCGAAAAGGGCGGCTGGACGCACGCGGCTTTTTGGCGCTGACGGCGTCCGACCGCCCGGACATGCGCGAACGAGGGTGACTTTACTGCCGGCAGGAAAATCGATCAAACGTGTGCGGAGTGCGCGTCCTGCCGTCGCATACGCCCGCCACCCTCGCAACCTACAGCAACTCGCAGAGCAAAATAAACTCATGCCCCTTCTATACAAACTAACACATCGTGGCTATGGCAACTTGTTACTTGTTTGTTACTCTTCTTCCTCTTCTTCTTCTACCTCTTCATTCCTCGAAACTGTAGAAATTATTAATGACGTTCTAATTAATTAATTACTTCATCAACCCATCGTTGGTGATTAATATTTACTGTTTACTGCCAATCTAACGACATTAACATTTATGGCCGGGATATATACCTTCTAAAAGCTTTCTAAACTAAAAGTTTTTAAATTACCAGCAATGAATGATCTCAGGTTAACTCTTCAATACATCAACCAATGAGAAATAGTCCTGAATAAGTACTTACAAGAGACAAACGAAAAGTTCATACCTGTCAACGCTACATGCTCAACCCTTCTTCATCAGCGATCTAACTAACTTCGCATGATATTGCCGCTAAAGTTAACACTACGATGTTGAATCATTCACAGGTCATTAACGCTTTTGCTTCAACAAGTTCCACGCAACACAACTTTATTAACAAAAGACAGAAGCCCTATGAATATTAATATCATACGTGCAATATGCAAGGATTCTGATATCTACGAGTATCAACCATCCACAAACTAACAAAGCACTTTAGATTTTGTAAAGGAGAAGGAAACATTACATCTAACGCTAGACTAGAACGAAACTTTGATGTGTGTGGGTGTAATTAGTCATAACATAGAATCAGCTGGCCAGGACGCCAATGCTAATCAACTATTTGTGGACACAACTAGTTAGTTGTGTAGACTTCACACCTCCAAATGACTTTAATTGATTAGCAATTAATTTTCAATACTCCCCAATCTCCAAAGTTCATAAATTGTTTTATAATTAATAAAGATTTTAAATTAAATTCAGCTGGTAACCTGAAACACTCTAAAGACATTCCCTACACCTCCTAGGAGTAGAACATTTGTGTGTTTAATTAGTTGCAACAATCTGATCACCTCGGAAGGGCACTAATCTGCTATTTGAGCCCTTACCGGTCACAACTAGTTGGAATTGAGGATATATGGAATTTCTCATTAGCAGATACTAATTAGGTAATGGCATCCAATTTAGAATTTAAATATTCAAATTTAATTTTGTAAGTTCTGGAATTTGTTAATTCTGATTGGTCGATCATTAATGACGTCATAATTTTCTCGATAGTGATAACACCACAAATGGAGATGGAGGATTTTATCCTACCTTAACCTAACTTAACCTAAATGTAACCGTGACCTATCTCCACATAAATTCTGTCAATATTTATTTAAATTAACCTCAGATATGATCTTAACAGATAATTTCCTTGTAATTTATTCCGATCATAGGAGAGATTTCCAAAAACCCTGTTTAACCTTCTTTAGTAAACAAAGAAACTAAATTAAAGCGATGAAAGCATTGAGTCTACGAACGGATTAAACCCTTCTGCACAATAGTTGACCTCAAACCACATCTTTATATTCTGCTGTGGTATTGTGGGGAAACCCTGGTCACAGCTAACAACGAAACTTTGTTTGTACACACCATCTACACATGTTAATTTTAATTAATTTTTGTAATATCCACTGTGCACAAAAACACAAAAATTTATCATCTCAGTTAGTTCATGACAAACTAATTACTTGTTAAGCTGTAATTGTAGTCCAATTTGGTAACGTATGCACAGTTTCGGATTAAAAGCTCATGTATGTATTGTACAATCACAATCTGCATTGGAATTTGCGTTACCCAACGTTCTAAATATTTAAAACTTGGACCCTTAAACGGATTGCTCCTTTAAACCTCCTATTTAAAGATCTTCGGGATATTTTATAAATTCACTAGGCATTGCTATAGAGCTCAAAATATATTTTTCAGTGCTCATAAATGTTCTTATTTTAAACATATAGATAAATACTTTAACATTGATCACAATTATGGGTAGGAATCTCAAAGTTTCAAATGTTTGGACATTAACTAAATTGATATCTTAATATTGACGGGATCCAACAGTCTTAAGTAAGCGTTATACGTATATGTTAGTCACTTAATCACCATTGTAACATTCAGTTATTTTGGGCAATGTGGTTTAATTGAAATCTTATCAAACTATAAACTCTTATCCGCTCGAAATGATACAGTAGGAGCCGATTTATTGCCCCGTTCGGAAAGGTCTCGAAGATCAGATCTTCTTTGGTAAAACTCAGCCTAAAAATAAAATAATTAGTATATTAATTTAATGATAATATTAATAATTAATGCCTTTGTTGGAGTTAAGTGCATTGTTGAACAAACTTGTCTAGCACGT
Source organism: Atheta pasadenae (assembly GCA_030264155.1). Classification (NCBI taxonomy): domain Eukaryota; kingdom Metazoa; phylum Arthropoda; class Insecta; order Coleoptera; family Staphylinidae; genus Atheta; species Atheta pasadenae. The sequence goes on along the minus strand of JARJDS010039141.1, from coordinate 16,872 downwards.
TCATGAAGTTCCGTTAAAGAGCAGATTGGAGGCAGTCCAGGCCGACGAATCAAGTCTGGAGTTTCGGTAAGATCTAAAAATGTTAAAAGTTGTGTATTTCTTCACCTTCCTTACAAATCCCAGGCGTTATTTTGAAATTACTAAAAACATTTCGTCTGTCCTTCGATAGCGTTGGAACTACCAGGTGCAGACCTCACATTTATTTACTTTTTTTAATTCCCAGTATTCACGCGCTCAAAATCAATCGGTTCGACACCACGATATTGTGCTTCTCCGCACCTGGTCATGCCTCAACCAAAACCCTTTTTGTTTTTTTTCGTGCGAGTCAAAAAGCATGAATAGTGAGAATAAAAAAGTGACATGACATTTTTAGCATTTCTGAAACAGCACCTTGGATCTGTTGGTGAGGCTTAAGTACGAGGGTGGTCCAATTTCAACACCTCGGATTTACTACTCACGGTCCGAACTGATGCTGCTAAACAGTGAACTGCCAAGCAATTCCTCCCTGATCCTAGCTAAACGTTGAGCTGGATTCTCGTCGATTAACCAAAACGTTCGCATCTCTCCTTTGCCCTTAAAACCAGGAAAACTAGCGTTAAACAACAAATGTACTTAAAGCATCAGCAATTATCTAATCCTATAATTCTTAGTGCTGGTACCTTAATAGGGATTAGACCACGTTCTTCAAATCGATACCCGCCTAAACGTTGCAACAACATGTACGTTGCATGTGAGATGTGGATGCGAAAAGATTGCCCGCTGCTTTCCATCCTGGACGCGGTATTTACCGTGTCGCCAAATAAACAGTACCGTGGCATCTTTAATCCGACAACACCAGCAACACAATGTCCTAGAAACAAAGGTTTTTCCTTTTTTTAAATATCATTTTAAATGTTTATTTATTCTCTATCGTTTAAACGCATAACAAAGCTCGTTGGTCGCGGACAAAGAAAATAAAGTGTTTTTTGTAATAAACCCACAGTACAACAAAAAACTTTCAATGAATAATTATTACTCTAGAGATTCGTTGATGGCAAAACGTCCACAAAGCAACATTGGCTGTTTGCGCGTGGCGTGGGAATGGAGTTTTAATTAATCTACGATGTCATCAGTGTACAGCAAAAATAAAAATGTTCGCTGCTGTATTGTTAACTTTTTTCGTCGAAAGTTATGAATGGCTTCACTAATAATTTTTATAAAAATCAAAAAATCACCTGAATGTATTCCGATTCGTAGCTGTAGCAGTTCCCCACTTCGATGTTTAATCTCAAATTTTTTGATTTTGCTCAATAAATGCAACGCCATGGATGCAATTTCACCAGCATGTCTATCCCCATTGCGGATGGGTAGTCCACTAACAACCATATAAGCATCTCCGATTGTTTCCACCTTGCGATAATAAACAGTCTTTCATCAAATATGAAACGAAGCGCGGTAATGCTTGATCATGGATTATGATATCATGCGTGGCGGTTCCGCGTACAAATGATACACCTACGTATAAACCGATTAATTAATATTACCTTGTACACATCGTAATGTGATATGATTGAGTCAAAGCACGTGTACAGTTCATTCAACAAATCAATGACTTGCAATGGCGTACTAAGAGCAGACAATTCGGTGAAACCCACAATATCACTGAAATAGATTGTCACACAATCAAAACTTTCAGCTTCGACTTGATTTCCTTTCTTTAACGCGTCAGCAACAGTTCTGAAAATTAGATTTAAATTTAATCACTCATTCACTAATTGCAAAACTTAAAATTACTTAGGCAGCATTCGATATAACAACGCGTCAGTTTTTTTCTTTTCCTCCGTAAGCTGGTTGGTCCTTTCCTGAACAAGTCCTTCTAAGTTATACGCATATTTCTCCATTATAGCCAACATATTATCAAAGATATTGGGTTTCAATCCGGTCTAACAAGGATATTCATTAAAACTTTAAACTTTCACTTAAAACCAACATACCTGCATTTCTTTAAGGATTACCCGACAATATCTAATATCGGGTCTCTGATCAGGATCCTCATGCCAACACATAATAACACATTTCTTGATGTAGTCCCCAATAATCACATCATCTAGAGCTCTAAGAGCACACAAGCTTTCTAAATCTGGACGGAATGGTACTGCTTGAACCTTTTTCACTTCATTGATTATTTCTTCTGGACTTTTATCAACATTACCCCAAGGACCTTGTTTTCCAATTATTTCATACAGCAGTAAACCAAACGAATAGACATCGCCTTTTTGGGTACCTCCTAACGGCGAGTTGGCATCACGCAATAATTCAGGAGCACGGTAAAGACACCTTCGATGGTGTTTGCTAATACCTCCATTTTGTATTGTGTCTTCAGCCTCACCTGCTCTGAACTCAGTAAGACCAAAGTCCGTGATTTGCAGAACCCAGCGACTGTCGATCAAACAGTTTGAAGAACGCAGATTACCATGACTTACTATTACACTGTCATGAAGATATATCATACCCTAAACATACCAAATATTAAAAAAACACAGGTCTTGGAACACCAATAACGCAATATCATACCTTCAATACATCAGCTACTAAAGAAGAAACAAACATTTTATCTAAGTGTAAATCTTCATTAGCCAAAACATCTTCAAGACTACCCCTAGCACAATAGGCCGTCAAAATTGCAACTTGACCGTGATCAACACAAGCTCCAATGAATGGAATAAGATTTTCATGTCGTACTTCTCTAATCTAAAAAAAACAATGATATAAACTCTATCCCGGTGCTTCAATTAATTAATTTGCGTAGCACCTGTTTTAATTCTTTACGGATTGAGCGCGTTATATCAACACTTTTCTTTCGAATTCTTTTGATTGCAATAATATTACTTTTGTAAAGTCCAATCCGAGTGTAAGCCCGCTTGGGACTAGTGTCTGACATCTCAGCAATGCTTCCTGTAGGAGCTTGAAACACACTGTGTCGACAAACTTGTATCTACAAATTGAAAGTTTTTATTTAAATATTAATTTTAGGTTTTTATTTTCAGGATACCATTTTATTAGTGTTTGTTTCGGCAGTTTCCGTGGGAATGATCGTGACGTCTTTCATGTCAATTTTCCACATGAGACACGCCAGTTTTTGTTCATACCTGTAATGTCTACAAGTTTAAATAAGTGAATGGAAGAAATAGTCGTGTTTGGGGTTACTTACTTGAGCACAAAGAGTCCGCCGATTAAACAAATAATTGACACAAATAGAATACCAATAACGAGCCGCCAATCAGTCTCGTAGATGCACATCTCGCCATTGAAACCGCAAATCGGCTCGGCTCGCGGCCGTTTTCCTCCGACCCATTGAATAGGACGATTTTTGTCCAAATATCTAAACTCCTACCGAACAAATTCAGTTAACAATGGCGTTACTTAATTAAATTTCCCACTGAATTAATAAAAATCTATTTCAATTTATTTAATAAAGAATTTGTTTTATTAACAAAAACTAAATACAGTTTGAGTTATAGGAATTTCTACGTTAGAATTACTAGGAAGACCAGGAAGAAATGGATGTGGATGGTGTGATACGAGGAAGACGACAGGAAAATCGTGCTTACCGGAATCGATTGTAAATTACTGCCGTTATATTGAAAATATCCAACAGGTTGCATGCTCATCCGCAACGTGCCGTTCATCTCAAGATCGTCCAGCAGAGCGACAACGGTGAAATTGCCCTCTGCGTCGCCATTGCCATCAATGAACACCTGTTTTTCTCAGAACAGAAAACGAATTGAGACAACAATTTTTTTACGAAAAAAAAACCACTCACGTCGTAGCCTTGCACCGAGTGATAAGATCGATTTACAATACGTTGCAGGATTGCAGTACCATTGCGTGGGTCTTCATTGTTGTCGAACATCTCCGTCAACGCTCGCGCGTAAATCATAACGGCATCATACAAATAAGCTGCTTGTATCGGCACAGAGATACTTTCGAAAATCTTCTTATGATACGGAACGCAGAAGGGCGGCTGGGCCGAGGACAGTTTAATGTCTTGACAAATCTTTCTATGGTAAAAAGGTTTTGTTGCGATGAATATTTTATCATTTCCGTGGCATAAACGGCGGCAAAGAAGAAAACGTCAAAAACGAAACATGAAAATAAAACGCAAAAAAGTTACCAAGTTACCAAGTTTTTGGACTTGTTATTGAGAAAGCAGGAAATTAGGGTAGGCACGATTTGATGCAAATTTCTCCGCAACGCATGATTACGTGCTACATTGCCACCACCAACTTTGCCGCCGCTTTAAATTCTTACTTGTAACTGGGATTTCGTGGATGAGAAGGCGTTAGTTTCAACACGGAACGAAAGCCCATGTAGTCGCTTAAGTTACCCCAAGTTTCGCTTAGAAATGGGTCCAAGTAATCTGCAGGAAAACCAGTTGAGTTGATAATGTGACAAATATTTGTAAAACTTTTGTTGTTGCTAACACAAAATATTTGTACCTCTTTGAATAATTTTAATTCGACGATTCGGGTCGTAGATTTCATCATCAACTGATATCACGATGTAATCCCCAGTATCCAGTAAATTACGACGTTGAAGACATTTTACAAAATCCACCAATGCGAAGTGCTCCCCCAGAAACACGTACACTATTTATAAAACAGGTTTTAATCAAACAAGTTAAAACAAATCCAAAGTTTTTCTTAAGAAGAAACCTTAGTAATATCATAAAAGTTTTCAAATTAATTTTATGAGCATAACTAGTTTTGAGTTTCTGAAAAATCGTCAGGATGAACCAAAAAAACAAAAAGAAATTGAATAATAGGAATAGAAAAACACAATTATTTTTTGCGGATTTCTCTTGGGAGCTTTGGGAGCTTATTCATCTTATAGCTGGAAGGAAGACGCGTGCAAGCGAAGTGCGATGATCCCAAAAAGGACTCGACGCGATTGATGCCAAGCGTCTTTAGTTGCCCACACAATCCATAAATAAATATTTTATAAATTTAAATTTTATACAAAATATTGATACAGATATTATTTTCTAGACTTATAGAAATAAAACCCTTGTTATAGCAGAACGTGCAATTCTTAAAATAAAATTTTAAAACATCAAGGATTCACTTGAAAGGAACAAACAAACAAAGCGTCAAACCAATTTTCATGAATAATGTGATGAGATCACAAATACCTTCAACGAAATAAGGAGCAATGCAACAAAAAGTGTTATGTTTCTATCTTAAAGCATTTTGATTTAATTCTGTGTACTTCATATTTGTCACATTGTTATTATTTCTATGCTATTTACATATTATCGGAGGGAGGACTTATCGAGGAACTGTCGTAAGAAAAGGACGTTTTCAATTCACATCGCAGTACGCAAAGCACAGGCAAATGTAAACAAATCAAGGAGATAGCTCACCCAGCCAAACACGAGCATGAAGGACACCAGCACACGACACACAAGATCCATCCCTTTAGGATCATCAGAATGTTACAATTCCAACACATTGATGATAACAAACGCAATCACTTACAGCTACATAAATAAATAATTTAAGCACCAAACAAGAAGACACAAAAATAAACGAAACCTTCAACATTACAAACATAGATTAACTGAAACTGTTACTTTTATTTAAACATTAAAAACTTTTGGTTAATACGGTTTTACCGGTTTGTTGGCTCGGAGTAATTCGCGAATTGGCAAAATCATTCCGGCATTTCAAGTTCTACTTAAAGCAAACAGAGTGGAATTTAATGCTGGAGTTGAGAAGTTGCAATTAAATGCGGGGCGAAACAAAACCCGTCGCAATTGACGCCCGAGGGCGGGAAAGGTGTAATCGGCTAGATCGAATTTGTCGCGGATAAGAAGATATTGAAAGGTCAAAATTTCAAACCCTTTGGTATTGATTCGTAAAGGATGGGTGTAATTTAGTCAAACAAAACGTCTAATTGGATATAGGATTGTGCAAAAGTTTAAAATTAGTTTGAATCCATCAACAATGACGTTTTACAAAAAAATATCTTGATAATTAAAAAAAAATGTAAAGATGCGTAAAGAAATGTAACAGTTACACACCACGTGTCTTCATGTATGTCTCTCCAACAATCTGCTCCATCTGATTGATGTGCCGCGGGATGTAATTCGAAGAATATTGTTTCGTATCGGTCACAATCAATCCATGGTCCTTTGATAAGTCCTTTTCGCCATGTAATCACAGATTTAATCAATCACTTAATACGTGATAATAACCCGCTGCCATTTTATACGTCAGTACGTCACAAACAATTAGGTCACTAAGCTGAATGATATTTGAGAAAGCAAAATATTAAGAGGGTGAAATTAGACATTTAACGAAAGACTTTAACGTTGGACATTTGTGACGTCACAACGTATTGACCTATAGTAACCCAATGACCCGCGTCCAAAGATTAAGATGCGGGGCAACCATGTACAATAACGTCAACAACGATCAATCAGGACTAAGTCCTGACCACAAAGAAACGTCTTTAGATATTGTGACGCATTCACATATTTTTAGTTAAGTTTAATACTAAAATAATTGGTAAATAATGATAACATGTTGTAGTACTTACTTTAATTGCTTGATTGACTTCGTTTCCTGACGCAAGATGTGCACCGAATACGACGACGAATTTGCGCCAATTAAAAGCCCTCAGGAGCGATACCACGCTCTTGGACACCTTGCTTGATGGTGGCAGCGTTCGAGCGAAAGTGAAAAAAACGTTTTTGTCCGAAACGCGCGCATCGCTGCATTTCTATAAATCGCAAGAACGAGTCATCGTCATCAATTCTCGGAACCTCAACGTGTTCATAATTATCTGTCTTAATGAGCAATGATATACTCAACCAGAAAAGATACATTTCTGATGAATCAAATTAAATTGCATCTTGTAATTACAGTCTATAAATAAGAGTAAACTAAGAACTATAACTAAGTCGAGTAAAATGAAACAGATTTAAGACGTAAAGTGGAATAATGACGTAAGTTGTAATTTGTTTTAGAAAATCTTAATTTGTTTAACAAAAATCTATAAAAAATATTGGTTGCTTTGCCTAAATAATTCATATCTAAACAAAAACAAAGTTCCGATTGATCCCACTCGGCAAACAAACACCCACACGAACACACCACACTAAAACGGGTGAATAATTACAGCGTGCTAATGTTTATTAATGAACATTGCCGGATTATGAAGACAACGAGCAGGCCGATCTTGCCCTATCAGAAGTTATTATAATTATGCGACATCGTCTGCGTGCTTTCAAGAATGTGATCAATTCTCAACGCTGCGCAAACAATTAGAGAATACCAACCAATCCAAAACCACTCGGGGGTTTGTCTTGAGCGTTTTCATTAGAAATCATAACAAGCAAGACAATTATTCAATTCTTTCGCAACGGTTCGTTATTTATTTCCAACTATCTTAATAACAAATTGTAAAAATTAAAAATTAAAAAAAAAAGACTAACAGTTGTTTATTATCAAAAATAACTTACGTAGGAAATTAACGGAAGATTCCAAGCAGCAGCAACAAGAGCCTCCGATGAGCAAGTGTCATCAGGACCAATGAAAGCGATGGTTCCATTATCACGCATTTTGGTCATCGCGCGAATTGCACGTGCTGCTAACGATGAATTTGTACGTGTTGGGTGTGTACCAATGTCAGCTGCGACATAATATAGTTTCCTTCCTGGTAACAACTCTACCGGAAGAAAAGTTATTGGGAACGTTAAATTGGAATTTACTGCGATAAAAAGCAATTTCTCATGCAGCCATAATCCAGCTCATAACCTCGCGTACATAAAGAAAGAACGAAGAAAGTAATGGGAAGTTCAATTTACAAACAAAAACACAACTTTAGTTGTTTATTATTCCAATAAAAAATTGACTTTTTGAAACTTTTAAATTTGAATCATGCATTTATTGACTTAGAAATAACTTAAAACTTTTCAAAAGTTGTGTAAAACTCCAAAACTTTTTTTCGGGAAAATACCAAATCAAAATCTACCTTTGTTCTTATTGATGGCATCAATTGCAAGAGGAAGCGCGCCAAGAACAACTTGAGCTTGTCCATAAGCTCCAAGAAAACCAATTGTCACTGATTTGGTGAAATTATGCGCTCCAGTGCCCGTTAAGTAGTTATATAAATATTTAAAATCTTCCTGGTAACTCTTATTGATAGCCTCCTTTTTGTTACAAAAACGTCTGGAAGTCGAAGTATTGTTGATCAAGCCGAAGCACACAATGCACACGATTACGAAGAATCTTCTCGTGGACATCACGTTTCATCCTCAGGAACTCGCAGGATGCAACGTGCAGGAATATCAAATGAACCAAATCCAATTGAAACTTTTCGCGCACTAAATTTTAGTTTTGTTGGAGGAACAAAAAGTTGAAAGTGTTTGACGACTTTTAGAGTTGATGCGTCCAGAGTGAGCGTCGCGACGCACTGCGAGCAACACGCGCAAAGGGACTGAATGAAGCGGTGCGTCGCCAGGACACGAAAATATTGAAAGTGTTTTAGCGTTGGCGTTCGCCACGAGCTTGCCCAGTTGCCAATGGTAACGCTTTTGCGCCATTCGTATTTGTTGCGTTTTGTGTCATGACATCCTGTTTTTTCGCATTAAACGGTACTTAGTGGATTGTTGTTTAGTTGGGTCAAATAGGGTATATTAACTATAAACTATTGTCTATAGATTTATTGCTCATTTTTTTGATCACATATTTTTATTTAAATGTAGAAGTTTTTAAAAAATCGTAAAACATTGCTAATTTAAAACAAAAAAAATACAATATATAATTATGGGCGACTCCGCAGGAACAGTGAATAATGTAGTGGTTAAGAGGCAGCAGGTTGTTAATTTTTTTAATTAAATGAGAAGTTAATAATTTCAATGTTAAATTGGTTTCAAAAACTAAAAGTGTCGGAACTTAAAATATCAAAGTTAAAAATTAAAATTGTAAAATACGTCCCTGCATCTTCTCCCTCTATGAAAAATACTTGTCCCCACCACGAAATTGAGTTAATATGCCTACAAAACCTGGAGGTTAAAACGTAGTTGTGGTCGGGCCGGGGGCACGTAAACTTCGAAAGGTTTTCAAATAGAAAGACAGGAAATTCAAAAGAATTTGTGTTTCCTTTTATTTCCTACTTTTCTTAATGCTTTTGTGTTTATATATCCTTTGGTTCTTGATATTTTATACTACCCATTATACTTTTATGCATTTTACATTTATTTTTGAATTACATTTCAAATTTTTTGATCTAAAAAGTCCACCGCAATCAAAATTCAAACCGGGGCTGCGACCTCCATATGAATTCACTTTCGACCTGCCTTGGTAAAATAATTAAAATTAGGGCTACTAAAATATAAAGAAAAAAATTGAAAATAGGGGAGGCTGGAGTCGAAAACAACAAAATGAATTCCAGAGAAACGAGATAATTTTTTGTTTTCTACAGCGTCAATATTATTCCACAATTTCTACAAAATATCCATTGTTGTTTAAAATCATTTTTTGCATGATTTGAGCAAATTTATTCTCGTTTTTCCTTTTATTGAAAGACCACTTAAAGTGATTCCTTCGTATTGCCAAGAGCTTGATTGACGTATACATAAACAACTTGTCGCAATATGTCCCTTACAGCTTTCATATATTCCATATTAAAAACCAAGAATTCTCCTAAACTCGTTTTATTTGCTGTTTTTTTATCATTTATTACTTTTAAATGCTTAATTAAATTTTGTTTACAATTCGACGTTAATTCAAAATAAAAATTAACATTGCAAGTACGTCCATTAACCCCTAAAGGGTTTTTAATCCCAAGCGCAGTTTCTTCATCATCATGCTCCGTGAGCAGTGCGTGTTTTTCATACGGTTCTTCATTTTTTCTCTTTGACAAACAAGTATCTTTCTTAAAATCGTGCTGGCCACGTCTTATTGCACTGCCGTTCATTGCGGCTTGGCGGCGGCAACGACACGTCGGAGAAGCAGCGATTAAATTTAACGACACGTGTCATCGTCGGGATAATATTTTTCCATCTAGCTGAACGTCGTTGCGTCTTGGCGCGCGAAATAAAAAGAACCCCGATCGCAAACAATGTCGATGGTTTGATGTAGGCGGCGTAATGTCACGAAAATACAAAAAAATTAATGGTATGTCTTAAACAGGCGTCGCATTGATTGAAGCCTGTTTTAAATCATAACGTAAACAATACGACGTGTGATTTTATTCAATATCTTTCTATTTTTTCTTATTTTCGACAATTTTGTGGCGATTTTTGTTAAATAAATATTTTAAATTTCTCCTTATAAGTAAAAGACGACTTAAAACTTGTTGATTTATTTCTTGTTAACCATTCTTATCAGTGTTTTCTAATTATGTTTAGTACAGAAGTGGGTAAAGTACATTCCTAATATTCCTATAGCAATGCAGCGATAAACGCATGACGTATCACGTAACGTATTTAGAGTATAATCTGATACGTGGAGATAAAAAAAACAGTTTTTTTAGACTGCTGTCAAAATTGATATTAATAACAGTATTATATTATTTCGCATTCTCCGTTTAGCATGTTGTTATTTGAAATTTAAAAAAATTATATATTTTTTAGTTTATGCTTAGTACAGCCACGTGTTTGACTTACAGCGCCCCCCCGCGAGACCCCACGCAAATTAATCACTACGTTTCCAACCTAATTTTGCATTTCAACTCGTTCAACGGACGCACAACACGTTCAACGGCCCAGAACTGTCCGCGCCAGCCGTCGCCAGACGCAAGCTGTGTGGCCGGTGAAGCTTTCCACCAGGTGCATCTCTACGTGCACTTGTATTTTTTTACACGCTTTTTTGCTTATTAGCCCTAAACGCGTAACAAAATTTAACGAGGTGCTCCCAGACTCGAAACACTGGACCTAGTGATTCACAGACATTCACCATAACTTTGAACAATGTCGAAGACGAAGATATCAGAGGCCCACGTCGATGCCGAGGAGGTTTGCGTCGTCTGCTTCAAAAATGTTGAACTCTACTCAATTGGAGTTTGTGACCATCCGGTTTGTTTCGAGTGCTCCACTCGAATGCGCGTCGTGTGCAACCAGAAGGAATGCCCGATTTGTCGTGGAGAGATGCCTGAGGTACATACATAAACATTTCTTATCAAAATTCATCAATATCTACAGCAACCTGACACTTTTGCTTCACTTACTTGTAAACATGTTTCTCAGGTTGTGTTTACAAAGGAAATTAAGCCTTTTAAAGATCTTGAACCTAGTGCTGGACTCACCGAGAAAACTCATGGCATACAGTTTATGAGCCGAAGCATTCAAAGTGCTTACTATAAATTGTTAGAGTTGGTTTGTAATGTTTGTGGACAGCGGTTCAGACAATTCCATATTCTCAAGGAACATATGCGCAAGGAGCATGAATTGCATTATTGTGATTTGTGTGTGAAGAATTTGATGATTTTTGCGTTTGAACGACGATGCTACACTCGTTCTGAACTCGCCCTTCATAGGCGTAAAGGCGATCCTGATAATACTTCACACAGGTTAGTTATTTGATCGTAGAACAGTGTATTATGTAAGATGCACATAAAAATTCAGTTGTTTCTTGTTGCTATGAGTCAATGACAATTGAAGATTAGTTTGTTATGTAAACAATGTTAATTGTTTAATATTTATGCATGTTAAGTTTTCATGCATGCTTTATTTAAATTGATTATGAACTCATTTGTAAGTAATGTCAATGATTGATTGAAAATCACTACTTCTTTGTATTGTTTTGTCAAAATCAAAAGATGCATATATGTGTTTTATATTGTTAATTAAGGGGACATCCACTTTGCGAATTTTGCGACGAGCGTTATATGGATAACGACCATCTGTTTCGCCATTTGCGACGTGATCATCTTTACTGTCACTTTTGCGATGCCGATGGGAAGCATCAGTATTATCGGAGTTACCAAGAACTGCGTCAACATTTCATGGATGATCACTTCCTCTGCGAACAGGGAAATTGTCTTAACGATATGTTAACCTCCGTTTTTCGAACTGAAATTGATCTAAAAGGTTGGCGCTAAAGTACAAGAGAAACATTTGACACAACTAATAACGCACAATTATTTCAGCACACATTGCAACCGCGCATTCTAAGCAAATGGGGCGTGCTGCTTCAAAACAGGCGCGAACCTTGGAATTGGAATTTAATTTCAAATCACGCAGGCCCAAACCCGAAGCCCATCGGGAAAGAGATAGGGAACAGCAGGACACTAATAGGTTTGTGTGTTTTTAATGTTTACATAACAATTTTCAACAAAAATAACTAAATTTAAGGAATGGACGTCGTCCTACATCGTCAGCGGCTTCATTTGACTATAACTCACCAATTGAGGAGGAAGCGGCTCCGTCAACACGTCGTCCACTAACTGCTGCTGATTTTCCTACTCTCGGTGGAAATCCAGAAGCTGCGCCAAGTCACACTAGTGTAACTTTTACGTCTAAAATGTCACGTCCTAAATTTAACAATGAAGAGTTTCCATCGTTGGGAGGTTCTTCAGCAACTGCAGCAGCCACTACGCCTACAGTTCCTACGAGTTCTCTAGGTGCCGTACCACGTAATCCACGCAATATAACTATTACAAAGACTTCTACAGCGGAATTTCGTAGACCACAAGGCTTACCAGGTGGTTACTATAATTACAACAATGATGGTTATATTTTGAACAAGCGAAACTTTCCAACCCTACAAGCAGAAAGTTTATCCGGTAACAGTACTGTGAAGTTAACCGTAAAGTGAGTTTTGTTTTGTTTTACCAAAAATGTTAATTACGTAACAAAATTTGTTTACAGACCAAGACCACTAGCGCCACCTGCCAACGTGTCAATTCACGTTAATCATGACGGCCCTGGTGTCAGTTCATCCACATCCATTCAAGTACGTCCGAAAACAATGTCTGAAGCTTTTCCTGCATTGGGTGGCGGTTATGTCCCGGAAACTAAGCAATGGGTTGCTCCGAAACCCAAAAAGCAACAGGAACCTAAAGTTAAAAATGTGGCCAAAGCACCAGTGCTGCCAACTTCATCAATCAGTGATTTTCCATCTTTAGGCAAGAAAACCGAGAAGAAATCTGCAAGCGTTTCGGTGCCTATTCGTGATGTAAACAACACAAACAAGTCGCAACAAAAGCAGGAAAATAACAACAACGATTTGTCAACGAGCGGAAAAAAGAATCAAAATCAGAACGGTAATTCAAACCCGAAAAAGAAGGATGGTGCCTGGAACAATAGCAATGGCAACAAAGGCAATAAATCTAATAAAGAAAGGAATCAGGAGCAGGAGACATTAACTAATAATAACAAGAACAAAAAGAAAAACAAAGCTGAAGTGGCAGCATCATCATCTTCACAAGCTGGCGCGTCATCATCAAGAGCACCTGAAACAACTGCTAGCGCTACACCGTCAGCGGCTCCAGCAGGATCTAACGGTGCAAGCGACGCCGAAAATTTTCTCATAAAAAAAACATCTACCTTGAAGATTGGTAATCTTGCCCAAAATCCAAAATTGAACCCGCCACCTGGGTTTGCAGTCAAACCACCTCCGGGTTTTAGGTTGTCGACTAATGATTTAACATTCACCAGCAGCAGTGGTCAATCATACAGTATCCTACCTCACAAGATCGGGCCCGATCGTCAAAACTACAAGTACTATCAACCGCCTAACTTTAAAAGTCGCAATACCGAACTGATTAATGTTTTTACCACTCTGACACAAAAACACGACGATAGTATGAACGAATTCAAAGCCTACTCCGCTCTCTTCCGCGCCGGCAAATACCCTGCTAAACAATACTACGAACATTGTCGGGAATTCCTTGGTGAACAATTTAACTGTATCTTCCTTGAACTGTTAGTCCTGTTACCAGATATTGAAAAGCAGCAAGAACTATATAGCGAGTACATTAGCGACGGTAATTGCGAACTGCTCACCCAATGCACTTCTTGCGGCCAGCTGGTTCATCAAAACGAATACGCGCATCACCTCAAAGCTCATCGCATGGCAACACAATTTCCTAGTTTAGGTACTAGCAACGCTGCCACAGCAGCCGCAGCGGCCATGGAATCGTGGAAGAAATTATAGACGTGAACAGTGAGTGCGATGTTTACGTACTTCGCGCATTCATTACTCACATAACGTGATATGGCAATAATTTTTTACGTGACGAGTAATGTGTGCAATTAAAATTGCTCATTTCCAGTGGGAGAGTTTCAACGATACGGGTGTGAGACGTTAGTTACTCACAATTTTTTACACTGGGGACAAACAAGCTTTTTGGAACGTTTTAATAGATCACCCGCGTTGTTATTGGTTGTTTAATATTATTTGTAGGTTGTACTTCTTTGCTTACTAGTTATATGGTTAATATTTTTTACGATTATTATTGCGACACGAACATGTTCGTTGCGACGTTATATTGTCGTTTCTTTTATTTGTTTGGTATGTAAAAATCGCAGGGCTGATTTGCGAGACCAGTATTTTTCTGCCTGAATTCGGTTTGTAAGTACACACGTACCTCGCTTATAGACATCGCACAGGTTGTGCTTAAAGTTACCCGAAACGATGTGATCAAACATGTTTCACGTTGGTTGTACGATTAGTTTTGTTTGATTTTTATTTTGTTACTGACGAGCTATTGCTCTCGTTAGCGCCCACACGCGTCTTGCGGGGAATGCTACTAAGAATATTTATTTATTTTCGTTAAGTATAAAGGCGTATGTTTGTGAGACGTGAACAACACGTAGGGCAGTGTTATTTTTTATCGAGTCATGTTCATAACTATTAAAATTATAAAAATTTTCTAATTGTTATATTGCGATTGTTAAGCATCAGAGAATGTAATTAGGAAATATATATTTTCTATATTACTATTGTAACAGATTTAGGACTATATATTTATGACAAAAATGTTCTGTAAGTAAAACACTAAATGGTAAAAAAGATTATGTATATTGAGTCCCCAATTTTTAAAGAAATATGCATGAACATTACTTGTTTTTTTAGTATTTAGTGCATTGTTGGTTGCCTATAGTCACACCGTGATTGTGGTTTGTAATACGATAACAGATGACTAAACAAAACTTTTAAACATTTAAATTTTAATTAAAATAATACTCGTGGGTGCTTAATTAATAATTTATTTTAGGTGCTCATTGTTCAGCTAAAAATATTAAAACTGAATAAGCGCCGTTGTGCGCCCTCTACTTGAGGTTCGCGCATTGTCCGCGCATGAAGAACATCTTCGAGCGTGCAGCAATCGCGGCAATCGTTCGTCGTGCTCCGCGGTGCGCGGACGTCGTGCGCCGCTCCTCGCTTCTAAAATACACACCACCAGCGTCAACACACCACACAAAGCGCGTCGGAGCACGCACGAACGGCGAACTCCATCCCAAACGGTGATGCTGAGATCATAGATTCTTGAATGAAAAGCACCGCGACCGAACCTGGAGCAGCTCGAGCTAGTTGGACGTGAATTCGACTCGCGCTGAAGGTGCAGCGTCCCGTTATGTGCACAAGCGAAAGAGTGTCCTGAACTGCCATCGTCTGGAATAGTGTGCTGCGGTTGAGATCTACACTGAAAAACAAAAAGTGCACGCTGAATAGTATCAACAAACTTCACAAAGAACTACGTTGAAGTCTACTTCTAGTCCATCCACTTCACGATTCATTCTTCCAACTCCTGGGTGCTGCGTTTTGGATAGTGGATTGTGGATAGAGCCTGCTGAGGACAAAGAGTCATTGCACGGGTGAGTCAACCGAACCCAACACGGTTCGTTTTTTTTTTCTTCGGCGCGGCCTCGGTCGACGTTCACTACTTCACTGCGGGACTGTGGTTAGTGGTTATTTTGCAAACAGCAAACGCTACAAACATTCAATGTCTACTAAATTGTAGGTCTTGCAGGCCTACAGCAATCATTCTTGTATTTGAGTTGTATTTAAATGTATAATTGCATCAAAAGAAGAAGTCGATGACGTATCATGTATGAGTAAAATGTACACTTTGTGGCTTTTTCAATTTTATTTTACTATGACCGCATCCATTTGTAACCCAATAATCCACATCCGCGTATAAAATACGTCATTTTTTAAAGGTCCGAAAAATTTATGGCCTCATTGTGGATTGTTGATAAGCCTAAATTATTTATTGCATTCAATCATAATGTTCCGATAAATATTGTATTTATTTTGAACTGCGTACACGATCTTATCTAACTTTTTCCCCTGGCAAAGATTAACTCACGAGTACACCAATCAAGGTGATTTTCTTATTATTTATACTCGTATGTTTCTGTATTTAATTTCCATGTCTAAAAAATGTTAATAAATAAATGTTTTCTACGTTTTGTATGCGTAAAACGCGATAAATTTACGGTAAAAACACAAAACGCTATTTTTGTCATTTTACATAAATTTTCAAAGTTCTGGAGCAAAATTTGTAATGTAGTTCATTACAAAACACGCGAAAAATACGTAAAAACATGCAGAAGATTCAACATTTTACAAGCTTTTCCCGTTAAATAAAAAAATGAACGTTAGTTCAGTTACATTTTGTCTTAATTTCTTTTCATGCGAAAACAACTTCAAGGAAACAACAAATTTAAGTTTTACTTCGAGAAAATTCACGTTACATTTTGAAATTTTCAATATCTAGTTTGTAGTATCTAGTAATTTCTATCTGACTGATAAAAATAAAGATAGCTTCTACTTGTTTTGGATGAGTTAAGCCTTCAAAATCGCCTAACAATTAAATAAACAATCCGAGGATAGAACATCTATTGATCTATCTGCTCCTTAGTATTTGTTAGTGTTT